>OMLP01013462.1:0-15450 GCA_900302685.1 Spondyliosoma cantharus
GTCCGAGACGGTCTTGACAGAAAAGGGAAGGGCTGACAAAAAGGTCAAAAAGGTTGCAACCTGCCTTGTGGTGTGAAGGTAAGAAGAGGGAAATGCAAAAAAAAACAAAAACTACAATAATGTTGCCTTCAAGGACCGCTGGACAAACTGTAATCATGTGGGGCAACCAAAAAAAATATATGACTGAGAATGTTGGGTTTTCTATGTTTTGTCAAGACAAGACTTATCATCTTATTAACTCCTTTTAAGGTGTTTCCCTCTGCTCCCAGTCTTTATGCTAAGCTAAGATAACCTATGCTAATCATCTGGCTCTAGTTTCATATTCGGTGTGCATGCACAGGCGTGGCATCAGTCTTCTCATGTGGCTCTCGGCAAGAAAGTGAATAAGTGTACTTCCAAAAATGTTGTACTATTCCTTCAAAGGTCCAGTTGGTGGAGAATTTAGTGGCAGCAATGGAAAATACATTTATGATTATGTTTTCATCAGTGTCAGTGAAATTAAGAATAGTTGTGTTTTCATTACCTCAGGATGAGCCTGTATGTCTGCCATGTGCCACATATACACAAAGTAAAACAGGATGAAATTGTGTTGTCTTTTAAGGTCAGTTTGTTTATTTAGTTTTATTTTATTATATTTTATTTTAATGTAAATAATATAGGAGAACTAATGGGTTTACCAGCCCGTCGTATCTTTAAAAAAAAAAAAGTGTATTTCGAAAATTGTGAACTATTCCTTTAAAAAGTAGAATAGCTACATTTAAAACAAATCCCATCTAGTTCTAAACCAGATTGAAAAAATGCTCTATTTAAAACTGCAAAGGCGAAAATTACGAGGAGCATTTGAAGACAGCGCGGGCACCATCATCGTCGGACATGTCAGCTAAACGTGCCATTTATTGTGCCGCATGTTCCATACATCTGTCTGTCTGCTCGAACTCTAGTTTGAATTCTAAATTTGCGATGCATTAAATGACACTGCGTTGACCGCAAACCTGACTTGAGAGTGAGGAAATGACAGACAGGGAGGATAAGACAACAAGAGAATAGCCTACAGACATGTGTCTATGACTGTACATGCCACTGGAGATGAGGGTGTGTACATGTACTGTGTGTGTCTGTGTGTGTGAGTGTTTCGGTGGTTACTCGGAGCAGGTGCCAGCAGCTCCGGGGGGGTTGCAGAGTTGAAGAGACCCCCCAGCCTTCACCAAATTCTTATTTTAGCCCCGTACTAACTAGTCCGGTCCAATAAACCTTTCACCTCGAGGGCAGTAAATCGCCAAACAACTGGTGTGGTTGGCCCTGCCACCCACTGTGACACGCCAGCAGGCGGGCGTAAAACGGGCATGTCAAATGCCATCAGAGAGGAAACTCTAGAGGCCCCAGGCTGTGTGTTCCCCCCACCCTCCACCCTCCACCTCCTACAGGAGCAGTGATGGAGAAACAAGCAGGAGGGCCCACAGAAGCCTCCTGGGAGAGGAGAGAGCAGATTTAGCTGTTTGTGCTCTCCTGTTGACTGACTGTAATGTTAGATATATAGCAGTAATAATTAATATATATCCTTTATTTATTGTGGAATAAAACACGGTGATTAAACACATGAGATAATGATGAATAAATATGTGTAAGTGATACATTCACCGCGAGCTGTACTGATCAGACATCTAGTGTCTACTGGCCGTGATCTGATGACAAAGAACAACCATATTTGTTAAAGGGACTGTTCTCTCTTGACATGGAAAAGATAAATAAAATAATCTTCACTCAAAGTCTAATTTCTGACCTTAATATTATTGTTATTGTCTCAAATTATTTAAAAGAGCACTATGTAGTTTTAGGGAATACATTTTAATCAGAAGATTTATGCATAAACACTAAATAAACAAACTCAATTTCATACTTTTTTACTTTGTTTATATGTGGCGGAGTTAAGTTAACAGTAAATAATTCTGAGTTTGTATTATTACCTCATTAATATTGTAAATATTACAATTCTGAGGTAGAATTTCATCTCCAAAACTACGTAGTGCCCCTTTAAAGTCACATTACCTATAATGTGCATGTCAGTGCAATAACAATCCCCAAATCAAGCATATTAAGAGCTGCAATTTTAGAACCAATGTGAGGATAATGATTAAACATTATCTAAACCTTTTAGAACAAAGATACAAAGTGTTTTATATTGAAAAATCAAATTGAAACAAAAATCTGTATTGTCATGAAATAAATTCAGGCAAATGAAAGCATAAAGAATAAAATAAAATTCAAAACAAAAGAATAACATAAAAAGTGTGAAATAAACAAAAAAGAATTAAGCGAGCAAAACAGGTTAGAATTAATGAACACCGTTTTTATTTTCTAAAGAAAAGATTTTTATTTCTTTTACGTTTATTTGTATTTTCTTTAACATCAATGCAATTTAAAGTGCTTTACAAGATGCATTAAAAGCATTATGTAAGTTAGGGCTGAACGTGAAAGATTTGTTTGAGTTCTGAGTTTATTATAATGAGTAATTTTAAGTAAAATATTTGTCCGGAATCATCCTCCGTACAGCTTCACAGGATTTAAAAGTGTTTAGTAATTTATCAAAATTAAAGAGAATGAGGGGGGCCCAGACTACAAAGGTACCTTTAGTGCTCTAAAGGTAGTCAGTAAACTTCGCTCATTAGCTGTAAACCTGAGGTGAGGCTTTACTGAAGGTCATCACCTCCAACACATGAGGATGTTATATTTAGTTCCTACAGTGCGACAGACAAAGTTCACTTCAGGTGTTTGACTCTTTCAAATGTCCCACACTATCTTCCACTCAGCAGCTTCCTCTCCTTTTCTGTTTCCCTGCGGTAATGCTCGCCGACGAGCTGACCGTCTTCCTCTCTCTCTCCCCCTCTGCGTCGGCTTGGCCCCTCATTTCCATATGAAAGTGTATACGGGGGCCCAGCGGTCCCCAGAGTGCGCCGACAGACCGTGCGCCGCCCCCATTCAGCCCTCATTTCCTCTCCGACAGCGAGCCCTCGCTGAATCAATCATGTTTTCTGCTTTGGTCCAATCGCGTTCAACCTGCTGCACCCGGAGATCCGCCTTTATTCGAATGTGCATCTCCACCAACACACACTCGCAAAAAATAATACACAACCTAAACCCACCTACGAGCATCTACCGACGCTCACATACACACTGTCACCATCTGTCAATAAATGGGACAGCACTTAGAGGACTGATTCACCTAATTAGCAATCAATTAGCTTGTTACCACCAGCAGTAATTACCTTTTATAGAGCCAGAGAGGAGTGCAGCTGCTGCCACTAATAAAACCTGGACCCTCCTCCTCAGCCCTCCACACCTAACAAGCCCTGTCTGAGAGAGAGTTATAGGCCATGGGGAGCAGCCAGGGTGTGTGTTTGAGGGAAAGTGTGTGTCACAGGCGAGGGTGTGGGAGGAGGAGGGTGTGGGGGGGTCAGCACAGCAAACACAGTCCCCAAGGGGCCTCTCTCCTCTCCCTTTCTAACGGTCTTAAATCCTCTTTTAATGAATATAGGGTCAAGCTAAATGGGAAATCCATCATGGCAGTAAAAGCAGGAGGCTTCAGCCGGGGCAGGTCTGAAAAGTGAATAGGCTGACTTCTGACGATCGGGGACAATGAGGTGGATCCAACTTCCCTCATTTTGTTTTGAGCCATGCTAGCGGTGTAGCTCTACGGACGGGAAGGCCTGTCTGCTCAGCCCAGACTGACTCTATTGAATGGCTTGTCATGAAATGTTATACCCAGATTCACGGTCCCCAGACGATGTATCCTATCAACTCACTTTTCCTCTAGTGCCACCAGCAAAGGTTTGAACCAAGGCTTTCACATATAAAGTGATGTCTCTCATCTCATCGATAAACATGTTGACGCTAAAGTTTATACAGAGATTCATGACCCCCAGAGGATGAAACATACTGACTTTTCCTGATTTTGCTCTAGTGTCACAGTGATTTGCAGTACATAGTTAAATGTCTCAACAACTGTAGGAGGGGTTTTCATAAAACTTTGTTCAGACATTCATGGTCCCCAAAGGATAAATCCTAATCATTTAATTTCATCTACAAATCTGTTGCCAAACAATTGTGTACAGAGCTTCATGGTTCACAGAGGATGAATACTACAGACATTCACATTTGTGGTTATGAGTTAAATGTCATGACGGCCACTGGTTGGATTATCGAGAAGTTTTCTCTGACATGCATGGTCCCCTGAGGATGAATCCTACTCACTTTGGTGGTCTCCTTACCTTTGGTTTAATGTCACCAGCTAAAGTTGAACCAGTGTTTCAATTGTCAAGTGAAATGTCTCAAAAGCCATTGGAAGAATTGCCACACAGTGTTGTACAGACATTCATGGTTCCCAGATTTATCCTAAATTTCAATTTGCCCAATAAAATGTCCTTAATTTGGTTATTCCTAAATACTGAGAGCACATTTGCAAATGTTATCATGCAAACACATAAAGGTAAAAGCTCTGAAACTGGCCTGAGTACTAGTTTACACACTCTAGGGTAGTTTAATCTAAATAGAAGTGTCATGATTCATAAGATTGCTATATGTAGGGCTGTAGGTAACAATTCTGATGCAAATTTGACTAATTGTGTTTTTTAATGAATGCCAGAAAGTCCAAAAAGCAAACGTATCTCACTGCTCTCGTCGTCTCATGTCCTTAAGCATCCAGGACACCTCCTTTTTTAGAAATCCATCTCTTATAATCCACCATGCTTTGCTTCCCCAACCCCCCCCCCGCGCGACTATTCAAGCTTTGACTATTTATTAAACGCAAACTTTGAATCCTTTAATCCTAAATGCAGCGCTTTATCCCCTGAAGCAGTGAGGAAATAAATCAGCAGGTTTTTTTTTTTCCCTTCCCTTCTGTTTTTTTCTAGCAGCACGGTGGCTTACAAATACCTATTTGGAGGCGCAGCCCCCTGTTTACTTGTAGCAGCATGTGGGCTAACAATGGCCCCCAGTGACAACCAAGGTTAATCCTATATGTCGCCATTATGCGGGGTCAAGCTTCCTCGCCATATATTTAGTGTGTCATTAATTTCCAACCTGCTACTGCTGCGGCAAGAGCAAGCTGCTGCTGCTCAGGTCCCTCAGTACACACACGCACACACGCACACACACACGAACACGCAGATGGATGCACACACACACATACACCCATACACACAATGACTCGCTACATTAGCTAAATGGCCAGAGCTCTGTCTCTCTCTTTTCCTCTCTTTAATGAGACGGGTCTCTGGATCATGTAGTCTATTCATCATCCTGCTTGTTCCAATCGAGCTCTTCTTTTATCAGGGTTTCGTTTCGAGGGGCCGAAGTCGTCAGAGGCGACATAAATCACCTGTCAGGATTGGTCCCTGAGCTCCCATAATGCTCTATTAGCGCTTCCACTATTATTATTGACGAAGCAGTGGCCAGGTAGATTACGGCCAAGAGGCCACGACCACTCACTGTTCATCTATTTTACAGAGCATGGTTGTGGTTGTTGTGCATTATAGTGCTCTTGAAGTGTCGCTGGTTGTTTGAGCAGGCCTCTACTGCAAAAGAGATCCTGTATCTTAACGGGACTAACCTGGATAAATGCAGGGGGATAAGACGATTAAAATTTGCTTTGGCTATGACACCTGCTTATAACTGTAACTCTGTCTCTATGTCTGCATTAATTTCTGGCTAAAGCTGAATTAAATCAACAGCGAGGAGTTGTGAAATAGGAGGAATATTTTGTACAAGGGCCATTTGAAAACATGAATCTAAAAAACAACATAAAAAGAATCTCATTTATTTACATTCAACCAGGAGGACACGACATGTCTGTGCCAATTAAGTCATTATGTTATTTAATTGTGTACATTCATCAAATGGTAATAATTGAATAGATCTTGCTGACTATCAATGGATGCGACATTTAATTGACTAATCGACTGCCTACATCCCTAATTGGTATTGCAGATTATAAACGTCCAGGTTCACCAGAGGAAGTACAGCTTAAAGGTGCAATATGTAAGAACTGGCCACCTGTCGACTTTAAACAACCTACTTCAAACAAACAGGAGTAACCACTAACTGCTGCCATGTGTAGCCGCCGATAGCTAGTTAGCTCAATTAGCCATGCAGCTAGTGGGCCAGACTGGTAGCCTTGATGGCGGCCACGGGACCTGTGCTAGCTATGGTGTTTATGTAGCTAGCACAAGAAATTTGGACTGGATGGGGATAGATGGTTAGCATGCAGTAGATTTGTCCGCAATGCAGGACAAAACTGTTATTTCTGACTAAAAATCTTACACATTGCACCTTTTAACTAAATTTAACTATGTAGATAATGTAACTTGTAGGGATGTCCTGATGAAGTCACAGTATAGTTGAGTAAAGAAAGGATCGATACTGATCCCTGTGATCAGCTCGGGACATTTTTAATTATTTGCTATCTTCTTCAACAGGGCAATTTGCAACACTCATTAAGGGCCTAAACTCAAAGCGATTGAGAAACCAGGACAAATTAAATGAATGCTGATGACCTCAGAGGTTTTTCCCTGCTGAGCTGAAGATCTCCCTTCAGACAACCTTTTAAACACGAAAACCCGTACATGCACTTGTGCATATGGCAGGTTCATTACATGGTTCAGATCTAAAGGCCTTCTTGAGTATATTTTTGGTCACTTCACTGATGGTGTCCCATGAGAGAAACACCAGCACGTAGAAGCATTTAACCTCCGCTGGAACCCTGAGAAACTTTAAAAAGATTAGAAGAAGACGCCGTTGCTATCTCTTTGCATGAGAAACTCGATCTCTCCACCCGCACATCTGCAGCCGGTCCCTCAGGCCTGATCAGAAAAGACAGGATATGACCTCATCTGTGACCGCGCGACCCGAGGAAGTGCTTCAAAAGAAAACGAGAGTTCATCTAGGGAAGACTTGCACGAAGGATGAGGTTACCGTTTGACCTCTCGTGGAATGGGATGCTCTGATTTTGTTTTTTTGTTTTACGATGAACATGTGTCGGATAAATGAGTAAATGCTGGCTTTGTTTAGTCCGTGCGGCTGTAAAGGAACACTGGATCTGCTTTGTGTACTCCCTCTTCGAAGTTCAGGTGGGTTCTGTAAGTGGTGGATCGGAGGGAACAGAATTTAATCTTCATGCGCAAAAGGAAAATAACCTATTCAGTTTAATATACGTCTAAAAGGGGTTGGTGAAGAGACAACCCTGAAGGAAGGCCTCACATTTTGGGTTGCGGCCTGAGCTAACTCGCTAACAGCAGCTAGAGTTAACACTTAACAGTGACTTATGTGATTTCGACAGATGCCCAATTTTTTTACGTACTGCACCTTCTAAGAAGCTGAAATAATTGTAATACCAGACAAACTGATGGATATTTTTTTTACAGTGTGCCAGTCAGAGGAGTGTTTTTTCTTGACTGTGTGGATAAAAAGAAATATCACGATTCACCTCAAACCACCTGTCCTTCTGTCTGAGCTTCCCTTCATGCGTAGTTACTCTCCCATCAGCCTCCTGCACTGAACGCTGTTTGTCTGGTCGCGCGTGGCTGTGTATATGTGTGTGTTTTTTTTTTTTTTTTTTTTTTTTGTGTGTACGTGTGTGCACCGCTGCAGCCGACCAGCCAAGACAAAGGAGGGGTATCAGCGGAGACACACACCTCTGTGCTGTCTGAGAGAGAAATAAAGGGAGATGGGGCAGAGGGGGACAGAGAGGAGGAAGAACAGACAGACAGACCGGGGGAGAAAAAAAAAAAGACAAAAACAAGGAGGCAAGGGGGAGAGAGAGGCTTTACCCATCAGTCCCTGGTCGGCAGCCAAGTGCACAGATCCGTCCGATGGGAACACACAGTCTGTACACCTGTTCGAACCAGCTGGCCACCGCTACCTGTCTCAGTGGCGGCTTCACCCTCAGACACACCCCCACGCTCGTCGAGGTGGGGGGACGGTCGGCGGCGGAGGAGTTCAGCTGTTCAGCAAGTGCAGGCGAGGATCCGAGCATGATGGAGGAACGGCAGGCAGAGTGCTGTTTCAGGGGGGAGTGAGATTTACATCCAATGCTGGCATTCACTGATACGGCCTCCTGCATCGTATGTGTTTTATGTAGCGAGTAGAAATCAACCGATTCATGAGTTTGGTCGATGAATCGCGTTTATACAAAATGTCGATATTGCCGGAATTTAACAATGCTCCATTTTGCCTTCCGCCTAGATTTTTTTTCAATTTTCTTTGGTTTAATGGTCAGCTCTAGATTTATTATCTATTACATTGATTTCATTGTTCAGTTCTACAGTACCAAGTTTCTAATAAAATCAAACATATCTTAATTCAGACAGTGTCCTTTTTCAGGGCTCTCCCAGTGAACGTCACAGCCGCATATGTTGATGTTCAGTTTAAATTATTTTAATATTTAACTGTGAGTCTCAGAATTTCTGTTTTGTCCGATATTTTGACGGATGTCTCAAAATACTACAATACCCATGAGCCTTTAAAGGTGCAATATGTAAGAGAGATGACAAGATTAAAACATTTCTCAACACGATGAAGTAAAGAACAGTTTGGGCATTTTGACTACGTCTTTTTATTGTGTAGCAGAGATATCCACTGACCAGCTAACCAACAAGCCCATTTGATTTTCTTTGCTTTGACCGCATGAACCTGTTTATCACACTCTGTGCCTCTGTACATATGCTGTACAGCTGCCCCAAAACAGTGTTTAGTCGCTGTTTATGTCTACTGGATGTGTCTTAAAGGAATAAAGGGGAATCAGTAAAAAGGAAAATCAAAGAAAAGAGCAGAAGAAGCAAAATTTCCAAATGAATGAATGAACAGATGAAACACCCCCCCCTCCTCTGGGTGCCACAGATGTGTGTGCGCGCCGGATGATAACCGCTAAACCAATTGAGGCGATACGACACCGGCCGCATTAAAAGGCCTAGATGGCATTTGCATGGTGTAATTACTGCTGGCTGGCCCGCTCTTTGTGTCGGCGCCCGCTGGGGTCCTGTTGAGAATCGTCGCTGAACGGGTGCCGAGAATATGAGGTGGGAAAGGTGCGGCGAGGTCAGCGCGGCAGCATGTTCGCAGCTGACTGGCGCTCTGAAAGCCAACGCTGTTTTTTGGTGAGCGCCACCTTCTCCTTTTTTTAAAGGCTCCGACCGTCCTTTCTCTGCATTTCCGAGCAGGCTGTTGAAGATGGCACCCGGCTGCCCTCCCGTGTTAAATTCCTTGCGGGGATAATAATGTTCTCGACATGGAAGATCACATTCGGCAGACGTGACACCTTGACACCCTCCGCCAAGGCCTGCAAATGTAAATCTCGCCAGATTAGATGTCTGTAAACAGCTTCTCTCTGTGTGTGTGTAGGTGTTAGAGATTGGTAGATGCGTTTAGACGGCGGGAGAGAGAGAACTGTATGTGTGTCTCAGATCTCGTCCCCTGAAATAGACCCCAAAGAGATCTCCCTGCATCCCATCCAGCAGTGCTCCTGATCATTCACTCTACACCGGAACCAAAAACCGTCCGCCTGACGTTTTTATGGATGGTACCTATTTAGCAACCTTGTGAGGATGTGGACGGGGTTTTGTGTCAGACGGTGTGAAATTTATCCAGCGACGGGACTGTCTCTGTCCGTCCCCTCCTAGTCACACTTGCAGTTGCACTTGCAGATCTCCTCCATATAAATAAATGCCTATTTGCGGGGTAAAAATCACAGTCTGCTCAGTGTTTGAGGGGGCAGATTCACAGGAATAACTTGTTTTGTAAATGCAAACTCTACGAAAAATAAGCTTTAATAAAGGCTTTTTAAAAAATGATTTGAAATTGTCTCGTCAAAACCCCAAAAGAAAGGATGTGTACCCGTGTGTAACTTGTATTTGCTTAAGGAGCCAAAGTCAACATGTTTTATGCGCATTCTCACCTAGGCTTTTAGTTTGAAAGGTCTGTAGCACACAGGAAACAATGATGTTGTCACTAACCAAACAAAACGGTAATAAACAAACCGTTGCAATGAATTTGCCTTTTTTTTTACATTACTGCAGCTGTCTGATACGTCATGTCTGAAGCCTGTCAGGTAAAAATGGCTTAATGGCAATTTCCTCCTTCACAATGCAACCGAATGTGTTTTTTTTTTTTTTTTTAAATGCTCGGTGTAAACACATTGCTGTTTCCCAGATCACGGCAGATATAAACCAGCCATCATGTTCTGTCTGGATGTGTTTTAGAGGATTAGGCCGAGCAGGCGACGGTATTGATCAGTGATGCATGATATCTTATTTCCCCTCGTGATGTGTGTCGCCATATCTATCACAGAATGGTTTGCAGGAGTCTGTTTTCTCTGCCTGATCTGCCTCTTTTTACTCTCCTCCATATTCCAGGTCTTTATACTCCCAGAAACATACATTTAAAATAGAGTTCGTATTGTCTGCTCTCTGTGATTGACAAGCGGCTTCACTCCTGGCGCGCCGAGCTGGGTTAAACAAACACAACAATTTGCAAACAGAATTTCTGCTCGAAATCACAGCGTCTGTGTGTGCAGCAGAACGGCTCTGCATGTGCATATATGCATGCTCTGTGCGAGATTGTGTGTGTGTGCGCGGCGAGTGTGTGTAGCTACAGTATGTGCGTGTGTCAGCATCATCGCTCCATCTCCCACGGCGTCTCCTGGAAGCTGACAACTGGATAATAGCTTTTTACTTTTCCAGAGCAGGGCTCCGGAGAGAACTAATATGATTATAAATCATTATTCAAATAGAAAGGTGAGGCGCGGCGCTCAGGATAGTAAGAGAGCATGATAATAGCATCATTACCTTTTATTTATAATTCCCTTTTTTTTTTTTGCAAACGTGGCAACTCAACCTAATGCAAGACTACAGGGGATTTCTCTCTGCGATATGGGGAGATGCATCAAACCGTTCTGGAGGAGAGGGAGGAGAGGTGAAGATGAAGTGATTTGAAAAAGAGGAACATTTATAATAGGGAGGGGGTGTTGGAAGGGATTTAGTTTGTTGCTAGAGTGAAAATCCGTTACACGTGAATTTCTGGTTTTAGTGTTTATTTGCCACCCAGAATAAGAAGTCCCATCAGATACAGGTAAAATACTTTGCCTTAAGAGGTAAAGAGATTTAGAATTGGAATCGCAAGCGAAAGAATGATCAAAATGTTATTTAATTATCAATTTGTTCATGTTAAGGTGAGCAGCAGATGAAAACGGTGTGTTCCCACCCCCATGGTGACCAATTCCTTCACGAGTCAACATCGTCTGTGACACATTAATCTAACTCAGGTCATACAACACCTCTTGGATGCAAACACATACCGTATGTACACCTTGAACTGATATGCAATATATAAAGGCTCCAGGCAAAATACGATAGTTAGCTATGGTAGCTGGTGAGCTGACTGCTAACATGCTAGTCACAATAGCTTCTTTTCATTTTTGTTTCCCTTGGTAACATACATCAATACAGAAATGTATGGAAAAAAGGAAAAAGCTTTACAAGCTAATAAAAAATAACTAAAGTTATCAACTGAGAGTGAAGAAATAACATAGTTAATGTTATGTTAAATAAATACCTTTGTGTATTGTGTTGCAGAGATACCTACTGAAGTTAGCATGCTAACAAGCTAGTCCCGGCCTGTCCTGCTCCAAAGCTCCTGTGCTAGTTGAGTAACCCCCAACACACCCCTCGCGCTCTGAGTTCCCTGTCAGGACCAACAGTGGTTACTCTGGTGATATGATCCTGTGTTTGTTTTGAGTATGAACACGACATCCGACATGGCCAGAGTTTATTTCACAGATGTGTTGGCTTCTGTCTCATAGCTTTCTGTTGTTTTGTTGAGCAGTTTATCCTCCTGCTAAGTAGGTTTTGCACCACAGCTAAGAAGCTACGGTAGCCTCCTCCATTTTGGACATTTAGGCTTACTCTCTCCCCAAAGAACAAGACCGTCACAACGGCTTGAAGTTTGTCAACAGCAAAAAAAGGGCCACAATAGAAATCATACAACCAATTTTTTGAATGGTTTAAGAGACTTTGACATGTAAATACAGTCAAGCTCGTTGTTTTAGGAGGGCAGAAGTTCCTCAGTCCCAGACTTTTCCAGCAGGCAAACACATTTAAACAGGGAACCATACGGTAGAAAGAGTTTCCTGCATCCTTCACATTGCGTTGTTTTGAAAAAGGTTTAACAGAAGAATACTCTCGCTGGTAATGAAAAAATCCTGTTAGCTGTTAGTTGTTAGCTGTTAGCGTGCAAGGTAAGATGCTCTTTGTTCTCTTAAAGCAAAACCTTTCGACTCCTCCTTAGATTCATCTGTGATTGCTTGAACTTGGCTGACCTGGACAACTGAATTGTGCTGTATATTGAAATCAGACTGTTACTCCACTTTGACTCCTCTTACATGTGAGAGTCTGCTTTTGTTCTGACGTTTGTTTCAGGGATTTATCTGATGCTCTTATCCAGACGCAGACTCGGCATCATTTTCGACAGGGGAAGCATTCTGCGACTTAACTAACCGCTTTGTTATTCTGCTGCTGCTCAGGTACGAGCCGCTGATGAGCAGGCAGTGCATCGAATGTCACTAAAATTCAGATGATTTAGCGGGCGATTAGTCACGAAGCTGGGGCTTTGCGAGGAATACGACAGGGAGGGAGAATAGAGCAAATCCATCTTTGTCAGAGCACAAAGATGCCGCTCGCTCCAGACTTAGCGATTCCCTCGCTGACAATTCAAGACGATGCAAATCAGAGAAAATGTGAAGTGACTGAAACAATGTCATCTACGCATTCACGATAAGGCTGCCATTAAACATCCCGAGAGTGCCGAGATTCAGACTCAAGGGCTGATTGAGGATCAGTCCTTCTTTTGAGGTTATGACAGCTCTTCCGGCCCGGAGATAAAAATCCGCGCCTTGATGTTCGCTCCAACAAAATGTTTCTGTTTAATCCAGCCGTGTAATGGCGCTTTCTGCCTCCGCTGTGTGCTTGATACGCAGTAGAGGTGTCTCTGCGTATGCCCACATGTGTGTTTGTGGTCGTATGTGCGCGTCACGGCGTCCCACTGGGTAGGAATCTCCACCATTTGTCCTCCAGCTGATTTCTGTAAATGCAGCAAAGGGGGCCCAACCCAGTAACTTTATTTTTGGCCTTCCAGCTCTAAAGCTTAACAGATGTCACTCTCAGCTCTTCTGCTGCTTATTGTGCTGCAGAGGAACACGCGGCCAGAAAAATCTCAGCAAAAATTGATTTCAATAATTAGGGCCATGAGACATACTCCAAAAGTGTTTCCTAAGATCCATCGCCACCAGCCGCTGGTGGAGAATCATCAAGGAGCAGATGGTTTAAGATCCAGTTGTCCATTGTAAATACATCTGTCTCTCTGAAGCACACATGTAACCTTTACTCCTTCACTACTTCAGTAAGCTGCTCCAGTGATTTCGACACATATGGTCATACAGAGGGCGTACTGTGCTGACGTAGGGCTTATCTGGCCCGGAGAACTTCCTTTGTAGCGACTAGATATGCAGCGTTTTTCCGTTGCATTTATTGTTGGGGTTTGTGCATATGGAAATATTTTGGGCCGTTGTGTTTTGTCTATTTTGCATCTGTTTTCTTAAGCTCGTCAGCCACAGAACTTATCTGATCCATGGTCAGTGCGGCCGTCAAAAGATCCGAGCTGGTGAGAGCAAAACTCGCTCGTACGAAGCCCAGCATCCACAGAAATGCGTGTATTTTGAAACAAATGCACTCCACAAATGACGCCAGTTGCCAATTTTCGGTTAGCTAAACTGGCTAAACTGTGCATGGTGTTGTTCAGATAGTGTTGTTTTGGCCAAAACCACAGCCTCAGATGCATTACCACCACCATCTGGGCCGGAGTAGGACCGACCATGACTTGCATGTAGCCAGTGGAAATCAAGACCACCTGCAATCACAAACAAAAGGCTGCCCTGAAACAGCCAAATGCAGACAAACAGGCAGGCAAGTTGAAACAACAAAACGCAAGCTTGAATGATGTAAGCAGTGATCCACGGTCCAAAATCCTAAAAACTAAAGTCTGCTGCAAGCAAGCAAGCAAGCAAGCAAGCCAGCAACAAAACTAACAATAACAGCCTAGGGTAAATCCACAAACAAACAAAAAAGGCAGGAACACAAGGAACACGGGAGACGTGGGACTGACATGCGGAACACAGAACAGATGAACCAACAAAGAGTGAGGGAACAACACAGGCTTAAATACATAAGCTAAATTAGCGAAGGGATGAGGTGCAGGTGGAGGGACACTGAGAACAGGGCAGTGCTAACGAGGATGATGCGAGACAAAAACAGAAGGAGCACTGGAGAGAACACCAGGAACACAGGTGAGCAGGAAGTGGGGATTGACATCAAGATACAGGAGGACATAACTACAAAATAATACATGAAATAACTAAACCAAAAACTCAAACCATGACGGTATAAATATTTTATAATCTTGAGCAAGGAACGTTATTGTAGAGTCACAGACTTTTAACCGTGAGCGATTAGTTTTTAAAAGCGATGATGATAACTTTAATGAAGTAATTTAAACCCCAACCGTGATGGCTTCCTCAACCTTAACAAAGTTGACCTCGTGCCTAAAGCCTAACCAAGTCTGAACAATTATCTTGATTTATATTTCAACTGGGATTTGGAACTGTTTTGGAAGGCTAATGATTTCATCCTGCTGACGTCTGATCAGGAAACATCTCGATGTGTCATTCTTGAGGGTGTGGACAAAGTACAGAATTCGTCATTTGACTTGTTGACATTTTCAGTGTGGCTTACAGAGACACGTATGTTTGGTGTAAATGTAAACTCAAATTGACAAGAAAACACATAGTCACAGAATCTGACAGACAGAAACAGAGAATTTGGACCTTCATCATCTACAGAAGGTCAAAGTTTAACATCTGCAGCCTCTCTATCCCAAAAGCTCTGATCTGCAACAGTGTTTTCTGCACTTATTAGTTCTACCAGCATCCCCTGCTAAAAGTTTGGTTACCTTTTCATAGCAATTATTTCCGAGGTGCCCTCAAGCGAGGCCCTGGACCTCTAATTACCTCAGTGGAGCTCCTTAGCGGAGAACAAAAGGAGAGCCTGCGCTTTCCTTTGAGCAAACGTAACCATGTTGACGTGAAACGCAGCATCATTGACAAAAGAACATGCGGATTCAGCAAACCTTTCCCATCTGAGCTAAAGGTGTTTAGTAGTGTTTTCTCGTTGTACTGAGATAGCTTAAGAATGCAAATTGGACTATCGCCAGTGCAATAAAAATCACTTTTAAGACTGTCGGAGCTACAGGGTGCTGCAGAGGGATGATAAAGCATGATGGGGTGGGAGACTTGACCTTGTAGCCCACAAGAAGGGGGGGGGACCATCATTAGTGTGGCACCAGGAAGGTTGTACA
>OMLP01013462.1:15472-27297 GCA_900302685.1 Spondyliosoma cantharus
TCGGTGTCCAGATAAGAGTGAGGGATGAGGCTCAGATGCTCCCTCATTCCCTTTCCTCCACCTCCAAAGAATCCTATTTTCCACGGTCTCCAGCCTCAAATCTGAAAACATAGCCTCCAGGTATTGGCATCCAAAGAAACAGAAAAACAAGGAAATTCAACTGCTTGGATTCTCGACCACTCCAAGACGACTCTGGCTGCTCAGCAACACTTCTTCATCCCTCTCCCCCTCTTCCTCCTCCTCCTCCTCCTCCTCCTCCTCGCCCTCCCTCCCCATCCCCGGCGACGGCGCACAGACTTGTTCGAAGACTGATGTCTGCCCCAGTTTAACTAATTAATCTTTCTCAACTCGAGAGCTTTTTTTCCTGAAGCACAGCAGAAGCCATCAGACTACTGAGTGATCACACCTGGGTTTTGCGGCGGAGATGCATCACCGTACGTCAGGTGACGAGTGAACAACGCTGAGAAATGCCTATGGAGGATTTTTTCTTTTACTGAATAGCTCCAGGCTATTTAGCAAAGATATTTTATATCCGGTCCTGTTATCTTAATATCATGTGTTAATGTACTGCATTATGTGTGTTAATAGGCTGATGATTGATATGATGGATTACAAATGAATGAGATTTGCTATGCTTGGTGATATAAAAATACCGGGGTGCCTGGTGGCTTTGTGGTTAAGATGCATGCCATATTAGGCTACTTTGATCACAGTGATTCAAGTCCAGGTGGGGACCTATGTTGCATGACATTCCTCTTCAGTGTCTCCACTGCCAACATCCATCCAGCCACAAACATCGGCACCTGGTGGCGAGACAATTTTGCGTCTTGGTCAACATTGGTGAACTTTGACCGGCAGTGCTGCAGCCACAACCAATTGCAAAGGTGTGCGTATGGTAGCCACAAAATGGCTACAAACCAGCAACCCGAGTTCAGTGTGCTCGCATCGTGCACTGCGGGCAATTCTCATTCGGCTGCTTTCACGTATGTGTGACCGTTTTTATTACAGGTTTTTGAAGACTAGTCCAATATGAACTTTCTTGTCTGGCGATAGGGTTGGAGCACATGTGAGGGGTTGAAATGAAGACTGAGCTTTGCAGTATGCCTCAGCTCTTTCTTCATCCCCGCAGTCTGATACGGCAGCCTGCATTACTGCAGCCAAGGTACTTAACCAGCCATTAATCTCACCTGGACAGGGCTGCTGTTCTTCATCTGACAACTCCGAAAAAAACTAAATAACAGTTAAGTATGTACATTCAAAATATGCGCTTGAATTGATGCCCTAAAATCAATAAATCACATTTCCAGATATTAGTCTAACTACAGTAAATAAATCACCATGGTAGCATGTGCTTTTTTAAGGCCTTGGCACATCAGAGAGGATTTTGGCTGCCTTGAAATGCTTCTGCATATAGAAAAAAAACAACTACAGGAAACACCTCTGTCTCCTTGGGAACCAAAAGAAGAACATTAAAAGATCCTCATACTCTATTTTTACACAAGCCGTTTTTTATACTGTGCAACAGAACCGAAACAGCAGCCAATGAAACGTCCTCTGAGAGGACTGGCAGCGTACTGCTGCATCTCACAGCATGGCTGGATTGTTTGTTGGAAATCTGCTGGATCGCTTTATAAAAAAGATGCTTTTAGTGTTTCTGGCAGCAGAAAAGACGTTTGCAGTGTGGACCAGTTGCAGCGTCCCATCCTGCAGGAAATAAGAAGGGGATTTATGGGTAACGTCGTCTTAATACTGACAAATAACTAACACTGACAAAATCTCCGTCATAGATCACATCGACCATGATCTCATTTGTTTGTCACCATACGCAGATGTTACAGGTAATTTGGCAGAGATAAATTGTTGCCAATAATTCTTAGACATAGCAGCTTTAAAATCTGACCTTTTGAACACACAGCGTTTTCATGGGACAGTAACAAATTACATCTTGTCCATCGTAAATCCAGGCTAGATGATGCTGCTGCTTCATGGTCTGGGCCAGGTAGGACCGTCTGTAGTATAAGCTCTCATGTCAAAGCTTCATTAAGTCCTGGTCCCTGCTGATTGTTACCAGCTGTACAGTCTGCGTGTGCATACGTGAGTGTTGGGTTGGTTCGTAGAGTCGGTGGAGGTTGGCCGGTGAGGGACAGTGAGTTATATCCTGCAGTGATCTAATGAAGGTCCTGGGGAGGAGGAGGATGAGATGCTCTTGATACCATGGAAATATAATGCCAAACAGTATCCCTTATGTTTTTTTTCTTCCTTTGCTTCAGAGTAGAATGACATGATATAGAGTATAAGGCTCATATGGGAGAAGCAGTGCAGTAGGAACCCAGACTTTCCCAGAGCGCTAACAGAATCAAGCTACCAACCTTCAGGTCACTGGGAGTCACCTACTGAGAGTTAGATATATTATCTTCATGTATGTTTGATATTTTACTTTACAAAGACAAACTCAAATAGTGAAAAAATAGGATGTGATATTTTGTATACTATTAAGTATATTTCATTTATAGATACACTCAGCCAGAGCTGTTTTATCTGTCATTTGTGTGTATGTAACGTGGATTTAGAGGCATGTGGTTCCCTCCCGAGATGCTGAGAAAAGCCTGTACTTTCTGGTCTGGGAACTGGAGCAGTAGAGTGGTTTGGTGGTTTGACCGTAGGGCCAACCCATGAGCACTTCTCAGTCCCACTAAGAACTCTGACATATAGTATTAAGATGTTGCTGTAAAGAGGGCCATTTGAGAAAAGGGTTTTCAGAATCAGTTTTAAAGAAGATGTGATGATATGAAGTCAGAGCTGGATGTCCTAAAATACAAAGCTCTGTCCTGTTAAATCCTAAAACTAGCATTCAGTACAAGTTGTTTGGTGGGAAATATGCATGGTGTTGTGAGTTATGCTGTTTCAAAGCACAATCACATTTATCTGAGTGTGAGGAAATAAATGTGTGTAAGATTGATTCAGTATCTTTTCAAGCAAAAAATTGAATGGATTAGCAGCATTCCTGAGATTGTAGAAGCAAGATGGCATTACCTTGCTTGTAAGGAGTTCAGAATCGAGTCTGGAACCAAACATCGAACCAAGATGTCTGACAAGGGACAACACATAAAAACTGCAATTCTGCCTCTTAAAAGCTGTTTCCCACCAATGCGATATGAAAAAGGCGGTGCAGCAGTTTATAGTACTGGATGTTTTGACACTAAATGTATAAGGTTTTCTTCCATTTTGAGGTCAAACATATATTTCTAGGCACATATATTTTCTAGGCAAAAATCCACTAAAATCGAAGTCCGTCCGAATATTTCTCCCCCACACCATACTTGTCTATGATCTGACAAAGCAGGAACAATTTAAATCAAAACAAAAGTGGTCCAAGAATGGATCCCTGGGGTACTCCAGAGCTTATGAGAGAGGACGGTGAAACATGGTCATCAAAGAAAACAAAGTATCCTCTATTCGATAAGTATGTGTCATATCACTTGGTGCTAGAGTCTAATACTGTGGCCAACTTGTGGCTTTAAAAGCTGTAGACATTAATATCAGAATGGAGCTTTTACCTGTATTTGTCCTGCTTAAAGATTTTTAGATTTCTATGTGTTTTGGTATATTAACATTTTTTTTACACATCAGAAAGAACCCATGGAGTTAAAACTTCTCTGTGGTGGCATGAGCAACAGTGAGTGTGTTTATATGTGCCCTTTTATCCCAGCTATGATCAGGTTTTTGAGTGTCCTGGTTACCGTTAAGCACATTTTACTTTTAAGGGATTTTGATATGTGACCTGGAGTGTGCCAATAGAAACCAGGATTCTGTGGCATGTAAATACACTGAGTCTGCTGTTAAATTGGGACTGAAAAATAGTCGGCGTTTGAAATGAAAGCTTCATGGGCGTCGACTGGTCCATGTTGATTTAATAAAATCACACCTCGTCCTCGGTGGGACTCCCGATCTCTCACTGTGGATTGATCCTGACCCTCAGTTGACTTCCAAAGCCAATAAACAGCTATCACATGCTGATCAAGAAGAAGTGAAACTGTTACTTTTGGCTCCCTGTTCTCCGCTTTGATGTGAAATCACCAGAGGACCTTGGCTGATAGACTAAATATATACAGACATCTGCACCTCACTTCATTCGTGTTTTATGTTCTTTTGCAAACATGTTATTTTTTTTCTCTTACCCAGCAACTGTGGAGAGAGTCACGGTAGACTAATGAAAATCGGCTGTCGCTCAGTGATTGATGGCACCAGCGGCCAATTGGAACCCTGCTTCTCACAAAATTGGTTTCATGTAAAACCAACAGTGGCACTGCCGCTTCTTCGTTTCATTAAATGTACCAGGGCTTCAATCCTTTTTATTCATGACTGTTATTGACTGACAGAGAGCCAGACAGGATGGCTATAGGTCCAAAACCATGTGTGCAACAGTGCAAATAATTCCACTTTTCATCAAACGGAAATAGAATAGAGAGAGCAGAAAAACAAAGCATGTGCCAGATGAATTAGTGAAGTATATATCATGGAAAATGACTTCTTTACAAAGCGAGGGTCATGTACCTGTGCTGGATTTAAGAAGCTTCTATGAGTTATCATGCTATCATTCCACGCTGTCAGTGCCTTATTATTTGGAGGATCAGTGACGCTCGTATTATATTTCACTCCTTACTCCTTTTCGGGAACCTTCCACTGCAGCCCTGCTGCGCCCACTCATAACTGGGGGAATTTTAGGACTTCATAAGTTTTCCCAGAGAAAAGCCACAAGACTGATTTAGCTGTAATCTTATCCTATGTCTTTATAGAAGCCAGATCTGGTGCATTGCGAGCTGCGCAGTCAGACTCAAAGATATATAACATGGGCTGTGGAAATGAGAGTCAGCTCCTGAGTTACAACTGAAGATATGAGCTATTGTAGCCTGAAACGCACAGTTTCAAATACACTGCAGGGTCTGTATGGTTGAACAGTTCCAAGAGCTTATAATGTTTCAGTACCAAAGGGTAGAGCCATTCATGTGTGCTTTAACGCTAACTGTGTTTACATGGACAATAGTTCTTCTAATTAGAGATTCCAACTTAACTCTTTACATGGACGCTAAAAAAAAGTAAAAAGAATACTATACACATTAACATGCCTCCAAGCATTTAATCAGAATATAATACAGAATATATAGAGAATAATGTTAGCTGATGCTGTGACGTTAGCGTTAGCTGTCAAGATTGAACTTACCAGTAATGCTGATGTCCTCTTATTGGGAACAGGAGACTCCGACTAGTTACCATCAAACCCCACATCCACAGCGTAGCAAGTCATGTTGGCCATTCTTCTCTCTCCCATTAGATCATTCGTAAATCTGTCTGGGTCAGAACCACTTTGCCATTTTGACTTTTAGCGTTGTAATGCTTGTAGGCTGCCTTCAAACTTCTCCAGCAGTTCTTGATTTGGTCAGTTGTTCAGTGGATTCTTGCCTCGTTCATCTCTTCAGACACTAGTTTGAACAAGTTGCTGTTTCGAGTCTTTCAACCAGTCATTAACTCCTTTAAGACCTCCATCAAATAAGTTGTGTGAGCCACAGACCAGTTATGTTTCGCTCCAGCCATGTTTTTGGGCTTCATGGAAGCTATGCATAATGTTACTCGCTAAGGGGGGCAAGCATAAGCAGAAAGAATATATATACTATACCCAGTGATGTTGAGGGTTGGGTAATTCTCAGTAAGAACTAGTTTGTTACCTGTTGATAATCAGAAGTGTTAATACCTGATAGAGCTGCAAAAATTAGTTCTCAACTACTAATTGTTGCTTCTTCGGATGGATTGCTCTCTTAAAGGGCTTGGGAGAAATATGCTGTTAATGGTGCACACTCCCAGGCAGTTTTCTTGGCAATGATGTCCGTACATGTGAAAAGTGGCAGAAAAAGTGAGCTAAAGAGAAAAGTTTGAACCCTGGCTCCTCTCTAACATGGCAATCACTGCATTCAACTGGTGTGGGTGTCAGACCGTTGCTTTTGGAAGGTTACAGAAACTCTTGGACACAGGGACACAATCCAAATAAAATAATATGTCCCCAGAAAAAGGACGGAGCACAGATTGCGATCTCAACTTTGAGAAAGAAGTTGGCCATTTCATTAAAAGCAAGAAATCTGAATGATACCTGATCCTTTGAGAAACTCTCGGAGGAAAGACTGTCAGTTGGTAACAATGACCTAGTATCATCTTGTATAGAAAGAAAGGCAGTAGGACAGAAAGAGAAACACATGCAGACAGGGGGGAAGAGAAAGAGAGCAGAGCTGAGTGGAGGAGAGGGGAGGGGAGGGGAGGGGCGGGGGTAGTGGCGGCGGTTTGGAGTATCCGTCAAAGTCATATCAATTTATGCTGCTAAATTCTTCAAGGCGTCTGCTGAAAGCTGGCGGGGGTCTGGGCAGCATGCTTGTTTACCGCTGATGAGAGATAATTTCATATTCTCCACAGCCGAAGTCACCTGATAGTCGCTCATACCAGCGAATGAAATATTGGGGCCACGATCGCAGCGGAACTCTTAATGACATATCAGTCTGCTGCAGTAGCAGGGCTACTCGTATACCTCGCGGCTGGATGGGTCAATTTAGATCACGTTCGGAGTATAAATTAATCAGGGAGCTGGGGGAGAGGGTTTCAATTAAGGAAACCTGGATTGAATTGTGCTTGTCTTTTCAGTTGAGTGGATTTTCATGAACTTGTATGTAACTATACTGTGTCAGGCTCATTTATTAATATCGCATCTATCTTTATATGAAGCAACTGACCTTAAATCATCGTGAGTAAACGGTGCCCTAAATGCCTTCGGTGCATCTTTAGCTAACCCACGCCCAGTAATCCCAATTCATGCGTGCTGTTTCGATGCGTCGACTTATCCCAAATGCAGATGTCAGAGCAGGCTTTCTGGTTATCTGATCTGACACATAACATGGCAGATCTATCTGAGCAATATGTTGCGTGAGATGGGAAATGAAAATGACTCTTCCTTTAGATTTAAATAGAATCGGTCGGGGTCGATGATGCATGTTTCATGTTTGTGGCAGGAAAAAGGTGTTAAGAAGCGTGGTCTCAGTTTGAGTTTGAGAGGTAGAAGACGGACTAAAAGGTTACTCTTGCTCCAGTTACTCCTCTTCTTGAAGCCTTTGGTGACATACTGATAGAGAAATTAGCGTCCATCAGCAGGCTGTGGTTAAAACTGTAAGCTCAAGTGAGAAGAACTATTTCGCTCCGAGCGCTCGGAGATTTACTGGTTTGTGACAGCATGCAGAATTGGCAGGGTTGCTGTGGAGGGTTGTTTCAGGCAGGGATGTAGTAATCATGGCAAATAAACTCAGACTGCAATAACGGCAACATGACTGAAAATGCCATTAAGTCAGAACATTTCATTTCAGTTTCCAGCTTTGCTGATTTAGACCTGCCAACTTTTCAGAACTCCTTTCCCAGTAGCAACAGCACTAAAGCTGCTGTAAGTGAGTTTTCTACTTTTTATTAAACAAAGTATTTAATTGCTCGCTCCTCCTCCCGCTCATGTAATAAAAGAAAAAAGAAATGTTCTTGTATCCCTGGACACGTTATCCAATCAGGACAGAGAACTCGGTAAAGAGGTGGTCCTAAGAGCAGCATCCTCCTGTTTACCGCTGCTAGTTCATATGGTGACGTAGAAAGCATGGAGGGGATGCTAACTGCAAATCAGACAGGAAGTTAGCTAAAACGCTCACAGCAGTACCTTTAATGTACCTTAACTTTAATGTAAAGTTCTTAGTCCATTTATTCACCGCCATGTGCTATACATTTGAGTTTATGCCTGTATGTCCACAGGGTTTTAGCCTTGCTATCTCTAGGGATGTCAAGGATGCCAGCCCAAGCTGCACTTCCTGTCTGTGCCGATTAGAAAACGTTAACATGCTAAACTAATGTGGGGACAATGGGAGACATTACACCCGCTAAACATTAAGCATGTTAATCCTGTCACTGTGAACATGTTAGCATGCCACAGCTAGCATTTAGCTCAACGTTTTGCCTCATAAAGTCGCTTTTCTGGCTTTAGGCCCCCTTAGTCTTGTGTAAGTGTATATGAATGGATGGAGGAGCATGGAAGTTATCTGGTAATATAAGAAGCATTTTGATTGGACGCTCTGAGCCATATTAATGTCACAAATATTGATTTATTTATAGTGACAAATGACATGGATCGTTCGTTTCTGTTTTTTCTTGTCTCTTCGCTTTCTATTTGAGATAACCATGTCCTGAGTTTTTAAACTACAGTTCCCATAATGCTTTAGGGGATGCAATCAGGATATACAATGTAGGATATATAGATACATAATTATTTAACCTTTATTTATGTACTTTTTATGTATTTTGGCAAGTTTGCACCATGAAAAGTAAAACCCTGGAAACAGACTTTCACTGAAAAGCTTCATTGTGAGAAAAACTAAGTGGACTTTGAAAGTGACTGAATCGATTCAGACACCAGTTGGCACCACTTTAAACCTGATGCTTTCATAATCCCGAAAATATTTGATGATCACATTGCTACACACTGAAAGAACTATTATTCTAACCATATTTCACTACCCAACTTATTCAAGGTTGTTTATTAGGCTGCTATTTATTTTACTCTTCAGTTCATTATCCATGAGGTTAAAGAACTTCCCAAAGAATTTAATGATATGCTTTAAATCCATTTAGTGGAAAAACTGGTTACTACACGTCCCATAATGCATCTTTGGCACCTCCCTGGCAGGTCAATGTTCACATCTTTCACTCCACTCTTTCTGGTAAAATGTTGCACTCTTAGCACTGAAGTTGAGAATGCTCATGTGGAAAAATCGGCAAAGTTTCTCCAGAGCCACTGTTAAAGTTATGTAGCTGTTTTTACAGGCTTAGTAGTACTCTTAATGACCCATAAAATTGAACAAAACCCTATTCTAATTAACTCTAGTTGGTCGGAAGATCATTATTTAATTTCCAATGAAAATGTCTGCAACTAAACTCAACCGCAGGACAAAGGAAGTCCATTTTCCGTCTAAGTCTGTCACATGTGATAATCTACATCTCCGGAGCAGCAAACTCACCTCATGGTTCGTCCCACCGGCTCTCCTGATTGCTCTTGACCAGCGAGATATGGACCGAAACACATGTTCCTGATCACAGATCCATTGACAGCGACTTGATGAAGATGCAAACAAAGTGTCTAGCTGAATATGCGAGTGGCTCTCCGGGGCTGGGCGAGGCCGTCCCCGCGGGCTCGGTTTTGGCTTGGCTCGGCTGAGTAACATACACCAAAAGGAGATGTCGTTCGGCACGGAGAGCACTGTGTTATACAACTTGATGAGAAGTCAGGGAGGGAAAACATAGAGCAAAATAAGAGGTAAATAGAGAGACAGCGCTGATGAAGATGGGGAAATGAGAGCTGGTTAGTGGCTGTGGACGTGAACTCTGGCTGAACCCCCCCCCTCACTCTGGCGCCTCCATCGCAGCCTCGACGGGATGAGGCATTCGGGTACGACTCAGAGAGCCTGACATCAAACCGACAGCAAGACATGATATCTTATTTTCCTGAGCCGCGCTGACACAAATTCAGCTCTCCACTTATTATTTTCTCATGCCGGCAGTGAGAGGAGAAGTTGCGCCGAAAAAAAGAGAGGGGGAAACTCGCCCCGGCCAGTCGTCTCCCAGATGTTCGTGCGGCTCCTTCGCTTTTAATTCAAATAATTTGCGGATTGTTTTTGTGACGGAGGATAAAGACGTTCCACTTGTCAGAACTCTTTTTGATTGAAAGAAATCCTTGACCCCCGAGCGCCTTCAAATTAAGCCGGAGGAACACGATTGCATGTGCATGCAATTGTATCTGTCAATCTGTGCGTGAATGTAAGACATGTGGACAAGCCTTCAGCGCATGTATGATCCCGCATGTGTGTGAGTGAAAGGGTGCGAGGGGAGATACTGTTGCGGGTTCATTTGCAGTCTAAAGAGATAAAATTCATGTTTAAAATATACATTACACTCAAATTGCTGTAATGGCTGAGAGGTGCCGATTGCCTTTATCGCGGCGACATCTGACAGCGGCACGTATCGGCGGAGGAGCTTTTTGATTTGGTTCATGCTAATTCGAAGGCAGGGCGTCGAGCGCTATCGAAGCCGCCCTGATCCCGTGCCAACGTGTCACCTTGCCGCAGCTGTGCTCCCTCCGCGGCGCTGACAGGAGCTTCAACAATTAAAGCTGAACAAATAAATGGCTATCGCATCACGCGCGGAGGTGAAATTGGCCCACTTCGAGCATATCAATCAGAGCGGATGTGTGTTTAGATAACAGAAAGGACCGCGGCACGGCACGTTTCTATTAAGTGTTTCGGAGCCGGAGCGTTCACCAGAGCGTTTTCTGGAACCGGCTGCCTCGGTGAAGTTTGAAGGTGCATCATCAAAGAACATTTGGTCGGACTTTACAGATGCAATACAGCAAACATTGCCAAGTCGACAATATCGGGCATGTTTTATAAATACAGGAACATCAAATGTAATACAGAACACTGTCAGGATCTTTCTGCATCACTGGCGTAAAAACTGGGATGGGAAAATGACTTTATACCCTTATATCTGTGATCAATATCTGTGGCTGTCTAATGCCATTCGAGGCAATATCCTAAATCCATCGGCAGGATTTCCAGATGGTGATTTATTTTATGTTCTCTTCATTTCTGCAACAAAGCACCTTGGTTTTTGGAGACGTGTGGTTATTCATACATACACGACTGACTTGGTCTATATCAAAATATAAATTCATGGTTTAAAGGGGCACTGTGGAGTTTTGGTGAAGAAATCAAACTCAGACTGTAAGAGTTTATGACATATATTCCCACATGTGAACAAACAAGCTGTTCTCAGAGGAAAATAAGGCCCCCAAAAACTGTTTGAAGCTGGAAAGGTGGCAGGGTCCACCACATATAAAACAGTTTGAAATTGTGTTTTAAGGTCAGTTTGTTTATTTAGTTTGTTTAGGCATGAAGATCTTTCTCTTCTGATTAAAATGTCTTCCCCAAAACTACACAGTGTTGCTTTAAAATAAGATTGTAAGGATTTTATCCATATTTCCTACTCCTCCAACAAACTTTACTGCATAATTTCAAAGGTCACATATTGTAGAAAGATTAGTAGAAGATTTCCATGTCTTATTTATTATAAAGCAGTGAAGGATAATAAAGGAACTTCAAATTTCTGATTTTTGGCCACTTGGGGACAGTGCAACAATTTGTAACACTATACTGACACATTTACGGAAGCGCATTGCATTCACTGGATAAAAAAAAAAAAATATAGACACCTTATCTCGTAATTACGAGAAAAGATCTCGTAATTACGAGATCAGGATCTCGTAATTATGAGAAAAGATCTCGTAGTTACAAGATGAGTAAAGGTGCTTCATTGACTGCGGTCAAGCCAGCCGTGGCTCGCATTTGCTTGGTCAAATCAGCCGCAGCTTCTTTTTCTAGTGCGCGAATCTACTAACATTTACGGTAATCGCAATGAAGCCGCTCTGAAGAGCTGCTGGTAGTGACTGTGTGGCAGACTGCAGTCTCGCAATCAGACACATGAAACATATGATACTTTTACAGTACATACAATACTTTTTCCACATCAAAGTTGGGTGAAATATATGTACTCTTGTTCTCTGTTAAGGATTTTGACAGAGGATTACTTAAATAGTACACAGTAGAAGTACTTAATACTAGTTACACAAGTATTCTAGGACGTACTTAGTTCAGCAGTATATATCCTTTACTTTGAAATCCTATATCGTATGTTTCATGGGTCTAATG
>OMLP01013463.1:0-54344 GCA_900302685.1 Spondyliosoma cantharus
CGCAGATACATCATCGCGATGCTCAGCGGCCTCGGCTTCTGCATCTCCTTCGGCATCCGGTGTAACTTGGGTGTGGCCATCGTCAGCATGGTCAATAACCACACCATCCATCAGAACGGCAAGATCATCATCAAAGAGGTGCCCGCAGACTCCGCCCCGTTTACACCCCCGCACACGAGGCACCGCATGTTCGATTTGATTGCGTGATGGGGGCCGCAGCCTGGCTTGTGTTTGATTAAACACACATTAGAGAACAAAAAAAAAATGAGTTAAAGTTAAATTGTGTTTCAGGTGTTGGGCCTGTGAATTATAGTGAGTAGAAACCATATTTGTGTAATTATGGCTGCAATTTTCCAAAGAAATTTGTTTATTTGGTGCTTTAATGAGTAACTATAAATTTAATACAAATTTAACACATATCTTTCTGGGATTATTTTCCACTGACACACTTTGGTAAAAAGCATTTCAACATATGTTTCACCATTTCCCCCCCTCTGGCAAAGTCCCTGAAATGTGTGTTTATTTTTGTGTGTCTGAAAGAAAGCAGTATTCAACTGGGACCCAGAGACCGTGGGGATGATCCATGGCTCCTTCTTCTGGGGCTACATTGTCACCCAGATTCCTGGAGGGTATATATCCTCCAGACTGGCTGCTAACAGGTAATAAAACCGAAGGTGTCCATATCTCTAAATATGAGTTAGACATGTTTTTCTATTTTTAATTTCCAGTGTGAATGTGGGTGTGATATTTGTGCCATCCATCCAGTCAGCCAGTGCATGTCATGGTTTAGAATAGAGGAGTCTGACCTTACAGCAGATAAACTGGGGATTTGGCTGATGCCCACCAGGCGTGCCTCCTCATGTTAATGAGCTCCCATGGGACCGACATGTCTAATCCTTTATGTTCAGAGGCATGGCAACCACCTCAGCCAAAGCCCTGTGTGAAATGCGGTTCTGAGTAATGATTGCAGTATGATTTCAATGAGCACATAGCACGTGATTTCACCAGCAGCTGATTAGTCAGCCACAGTTGGACAAAAGGGAGGGGAAGGAAACAAAGGGAAATAAGTCCTTAAAAAAATCACATTATAAAAAAAAGAAAACAACTGTCAGAAGATCATGCACATGTATTAACCGGAGGAGATAAAGGTCGCAGTATTGGTCCTCGTGCATCAATATGATCAGATTGTTCAATTTTTCATGAGGGAGATGGAGCCTAAATAAGATGCAAATCTTTGAAGAGCTTCATCATGCCAAGTCAGCTGAGCCCACTGACGCCTTCTGCTGCAAACACCTCCTGTCCTCGCTCCCCTGGAAACTGAATAACTGCCTGTTGTGTGTGTGTGTGTGTGTGTGTGCACCATCCAATTAGGATTGATTTATCTTCCTCATCTACATTTATTCTTCCAGTATAGTAACTCCTAACACTGTTGTAGGGCATTTTGAATGTATCAATCCATTTAAAGGGTTTGAAGTTGATCCATATTTGCACCATGTTTCAACACGTTGAATGAGATGATCTTGTTTCTGATGATATTCTGACAAATTATCCCAACACACTGTTTATTATCCAGAGTTTTTGGGGCTGCCATCGTGCTGACATCCACCCTGAACATGTTCATCCCCTCTGCCGCCCGGGTGCACTATGGATGTGTCATCTTTGTGAGGATATTACAAGGGCTGGTGGAGGTACTGATGCACAGTTTGCACATCACATCATGACCTTTTACAAGACTCAAAACTGATCCCTCATTACCAGGCTGAAGGCTAAACTCGACCCCTAATGAAATTGTGCTGACATTCATGTGTTTGACCGCGTTTTTACAGACGTTTCCTCGGCTTTCTGTTTGAATGGAGCCTATTATGTCCAAACTCTATTCACAATACTGTACGCAATCGTCTGATTAGTCTGCAAACAGCAACAAAACCCTGAATATCAGGGCTTATGTATGTTGGTTTAGCTGGCCGAAACAGCTCCATGTTCACATAGAAACACAGAACAAAAGAGATAAAAACCACTTGATGCGGGCGGCTCCCACAGCTCGACAGAAAGGGAAAGATTTCAGAGAGCGATGCTTTCATGAGACTGAAGGTCATCCTCTTTTGTTATTTTGTTTTGCTGCATACTGCCGTTTCAATAGCAGCTCAGGAGCACCGCGCAAGAGAGAGCGAGGCAGAGAAAGCGAGCCGCCTGCGTCCAGCACCCATCGACTTATTACTGCAAATTAAACATTAGCATTTCAGGGTGTCTCCCACTGCAAGCCCCAGCAATTTGTGTCTATCAATAGTTGATTGTATGCCACTTAGTGTGTAATGAAGATTTAATGGGAGCAATTCAGTTTTTTTTTCACGAAGTGGGTAGTCAGCCTGAATTTGCACTGACTCACACCTAACTCATTAGTCTCTATTAGAAAGGTCAGCTGCAATTCATGTCAGTTTGTTTGTTATTAACTACAATTTGTCTTGTCCGTCTTTGGCAAATGAGATCAGACTGCGTCAATCAAGCAGAATACCTTCACCTGTAAATCCTAATGACAGAAAGCGAGGACATGGGTGTAAAATGTGTGGATAATTTTGAAGAATCCAACAATTTAGAGGAAGGTTATTCAGATAAGTCGTATTGAAAGTGAATGGAAACGATCCTCATGTTGTTCACACTGTGGCTGTAATGTTTTGTCACCATGCAGGGAGTGACTTATCCAGCCTGCCACGGGATCTGGAGTAAATGGGCCCCGCCACTGGAGAGAAGTCGTCTGGCAACCATCTCCTTCTGTGGTACAAAATCCACTCACACACTCACACAGCTCGTTAGCGTTGCATACATGTTACTCATCATTTTCCCTCGTGCAGGTTTAAAATGACAAAATATTGCTCCCAAAAAGTGCCTGAACATGTTTGTCACCAAACACTGGGACACCACTGCTCTCTGAATTAGCCACCGGGATCAAATTCTGCTCAGTCATGATGTTCTGTCTTGTTCAGGATCCTACGCTGGTGCAGTGATAGCCATGCCTCTGGCTGGGATCCTGGTCCAGTACACAGGATGGTCCTCTGTCTTCTACGTGTACGGTGAGTCTCACTGTCGTGAACTTTGAATATATAATCTGTGACATTTCTGCATCAAAATGTCTTAAAAGAGACCTTGGTTGTATATTTTGTTGAGCTGTGTACTTAAGTTATCTCAAATGTTTGCAATGATGATAATAATAATAATAATAATAATAATAATAATAATAATAATAATGATATGAAGAAAATTAAACCAGACAGAGCAGATAAAAATTGTCTCTTGCGGCTACAGCGGTCTGGCTTAAACATACAGTTTTCCAGTTTAATATCTTTAATCTTATTCCTCAATCCTCACTGACAATATCATATATAGATCAACGCAGCATCATGACAATAAAATAAAAAATAGTGAGGAAATGTTATAACGCTAATATCTAATAGGGTTCATGTGCAAGGGCAGGAATTTTGTGTGATGCCAAGCAACTTCAACTGGAAAAAAAACCTGTCCATATACATAAATATTAAAGATCGCATTTCATAAGTATTTCATAATTTTTTTTTTTTTAAAACAAATAAAGTAAATGACAAACTTTCCCTCACCGTCAGCAAAGCACTTTTGTTGCCTAAACCTAAACCCCAGACTGGATGCGATCCCTGGATTCTTGTGTGACAGTCCTCAACTTTGTTATTGTTCAGATTTTTGATGTTTTAGTCATTGGAAGAAATCTAAAAAGAAGACAGTCGAGCTCAGAGTCACAAAAAACATTACACAAATCCTGTAGATTTTCTTTCCTGCTGTGACAGTATGTTGTGTATATTCTGCATCACCTTGTTTCATCATTAAAGGAAAGCTGTTAAATGACATCGACAGTCAAATATTCCATCAACACGATTGTTGAGGGTGCACCCCAAATTTCAGTCAGACATATTTGGTATCTTTTAACATTTGGGGATTTTCACTAGAATTTTAAATAAAGCTCTGTGGGTCTGAACAATGTGCTGTCATGACTGAAATGTTTGATTCTTGACGTCCCTCATGATGTGTTCAGGATGCTTTGGGATATTTTGGTACTTGTTCTGGATCTTGGTGTCCTACGAGAGCCCGGCGGAGCACCCGACCATCACTGACGAGGAGCGGCGTTACATCGAGGAGAGCATCGGGGAAAGTGCCCAGCTGATGGGCGCAATGGAAGTGAGTTTTCAATCTTAATCCCTTAATTCATATCACCACACCAGGTGCTGTGCGTGCAGCTGATTCTCATTTTTATTTGAACAGAAATTCAAGACCCCGTGGAGGAAGTTCTTCACCTCCATGCCCGTCTATGCAATCATCGTGGCCAACTTCTGCAGGAGCTGGACCTTTTATCTGCTCCTCATCAGCCAGCCTGCATACTTTGAAGAGGTGTTTGGCTTCGAAATCAGCAAGGTAAATAAATACCTCATAATGGCTGTTGTCTGCCGTAAAGATATATTTCAATGCGATCTGGTCCAATGTTCAAGATTACAAACTGAGGATATCTTGGAAATTAATTGCTCAAGTTCTGTGTTAAGTTTAATTTGCATAGAATTATAGATTCGTATCTCCTCGACGCACATGCTATGATGTGTCTTATTCTGCACTGAAAAGTCTAACAACAGTATAAAGCCACAGAGAATTATCACCAGAATCTGCAGCTCCCTCGGCTGTATGAAGCTTCATGGCATCTGTTTCCAGTGAAAAATGCTCTAAAATCCACTTAACAAAGAGATGGTGGACTTAATGAGGAAGTGTTAGGAGCTGAAGGACCAGAATTTCCATCAGGAGTTTGATACAGAACAAAAACAGCGCTATATAAAAGTGATTTGACTAAGATACATCTTGTGGACAGAAACAATACGTTTAAAATGGTACACAGTACAGATGCATTGTCGTGCTCACAACCTCTGCAGGTTTGCAAACTGTCATTAGATTGAACTTTAAGTTAAAATGTTGTATTTGTTAGTGGTATGAGGGAAATCTCCCAGCATGCACCAGACTCATAGAGTTTCATTTAATGTGGTCTGCTTCGTAACAGGAGTTTACCATGTGTTCAACGTCTCTACTCTTTCCACAATTACTCTGTTGTTATGTCAGTTATTAAGAGCAAAATCTGGTTAGTTTTATGGTGTTACTGTGAGTGTGACTGAGTGCACAATCAGTGACAACCTCCATCATGATTATGTACACGTAGTACAGCAGCTGTATCACTGCCACACCAAAACTGATCAGTATAATATAATTTTTATGAAATTTATCTGATTACAAGAAGAAGCTTCTGTTGTTGTAACAATATACTATTTGTTGTAACATCAAACATTTCACATAAAAACATGATGATTTACTTTTAGATCATAAAACACTTCATGGTGTTACATGCTAACTTCTATTGTTATAAATTGAAACCATGAAAACATTTTGTTTTAATTTTAAATGTTTTACAATGTGTTAAAACAATGAATCATCATGTTATATCATAAAATTTTGCGTGTTATATCATGATGTTTTCATGTTATCACGACATAAAATTAAACACATTTTTTTCAAATTAAACTTTTCTTGTTGTAACATAAAAAATTAAAACAACATAATATGTTACATCATGATTACTATGATAATGATGATAACTTATATTATTATTAACATGAAACCTTTCATGTTAACACCTGATGATAAAACATTAAACTATCTTGTTATATGTGAAATGTTGGTAACACTTTACAATAAGGGTACATCAAGTAACTAACAAGTAATCAACAGTTAATTAATATGGATACTAATCATTTGCTTTTATTGCATTACTAGACGCTAATTTACTGTTGGTTAATGATTATTATTGCATTAACTATTTTTGATTAAAGTACCCTTATTGTAAATTGAAAAAATACTTTATGTAAAAACACTGAATGTACACGTTATAACAAGAAAGGTTTCTTGTTATGACATTACACGTTTGAATTTTGCAATAACGTGAAAACATCTTGTTATAACAATTAACTTTTCATGGTATAACAAGATAGATATTATAAGTCTTTTTCTGGTGAAACAATACATTTCTGTAACATAAAGCTATTAAAGCATTTTCTTTTTAAAAAGCAATTACTGTTAATGCTAAAGCTAAACTTAGTGATCTATCACTGTTTTAATTGAATGAAATCAAGGATGGAAATCTTTCTGTGAGCCCTTTTTTTACAAAACATGGATTAATCTGAATCCTTTGAAACAATCGTTCACTTCTTTAAGAAAATAGATTTAAATTGTGATTTTGAAACAAAATGTATTATTTGTAGTTTGGTCATTTTCTGCCCCTACTGTCTGTGAGACAAAGCAACAGATTCCTTTGAATCTCAGAATCTTCCAATTGAGAGTACGAAGCATGAATCAAGCCGGCCTGGCAGGTGTAATTCAGCCTCCGGATGGGCCGCTGTGATTCGAGCAGGTGAATCATTGCTCGGATGTGATGCTGGAGTCAGAGGTTGAAGTGGACACAAAGATTGGCTGTGAGACTTTTGTTATGACAGTCTCTTTGTGGTTGTCACATTTGCTTCAGACAGGTGTTTGATGGTTTTTCAGGTTGGAATAGTGTCAGCGCTGCCTCACTTGGTCATGACCATCATCGTGCCCTTGGGGGGCCAGTTAGCGGACTACCTGCGGATGCATAACATCATGTCCACCACAATGGTCCGGAAAATCATGAACTGTGGAGGTGAGGATGGATAATCATATCTCAGTCTGTTATCATAATACTGCAGAAGTATTCCTCATTACTTAGACTTGTTTTGTTCTTTCCAGGGTTCGGTATGGAGGCGACTCTCCTATTAGTGGTTGGTTATTCTCACAGTAAGGGGGTGGCCATCTCTTTCTTAGTTCTGGCGGTGGGTTTTAGCGGATTTGCAATATCAGGTGAGTCTCCAAACAATGGATTCTACTTCAAATTCAGATTTTTGTGGCACTCATAAGAGCACACAACTCAGTAAATGAATTCCTTGTTGCTGCAGGTTTCAACGTCAACCATCTAGACATCGCGCCTCGCTATGCCAGCATTCTCATGGGCATATCCAATGGTGTGGGTACCCTGTCAGGGATGGTCTGTCCTCTAATAGTGGGAGCTATGACGAAGAACAAGGTGAGTCATCTTTATTCATACAGGGATTTGAATATTACTTTTGAACCCTCTGATTGTGAGGTGTTTTTTTTTTTTATTGATTTCAAAGTCACAGTGAATCAGCAGATAAAGCATCTTTAGCGTCAGTACTGTGATGTCACAGAGTATGTGGGCAGGATTTAAATAGAATTCTACAGATTTTATTGGATTGCGCAAAAGTGGTTGTGTCTTCGCCGAGAACGCTTGTTATGGAATTGTGGCATGATGGAGCTGTGCAAAAGCCCACTGTGGCAAAGCCTCGTTGTCCCAACAGTGGAGTTTTTGGCCCTTAACACCCTTAGTGTCGGGTAAGGGTTTGGGTATGTGGTCTGATGTAAAGCTAAAAAGCCTATTAGAGGCTAAACCCTCGCCGTTTCAGCACCATGGACATAGCTGTCTGTCACTGAACAAACAACTGCAAGGAGAGGGTGTGTTTTTGGAGCAATGTGAGTTTGTTTTCGGGATAATGAACAGTTGGCCAAATGGCCTTTTGGTCCAAACGGGCATTTTTCTGACTGTTGGGGTATCCGAATAATGTCATGTCATAAACAGAGCTCTCGCGATATCGCGTCAACCCTGCTTTGTTATAATGGACAGGTCAGCCAGAAAGCCAATAGATTTATATAACTGACCTGAGATGAGTTGTCAAAAATATTTTCATGTTTGTACAGGAAGAGAAAAAGTTTTTAATATTACAAGACAGAAAAATGGCTTTTTGGACACATATTAAGCATGAAACATAGATAAACTGTTAATTCAGAGACACAGGATTACAACAGGAAATAGTTCCAAGGTTATCTTGAGAAACCAGGTCATGATTTCTGGAAAGAGACACTGCTGTTTGGCGCTTTTAGCACCACAAGCTGAGTACCATCAAGTACATCAAGAAGGCGCTCTACAGCCGATATCTCCAAAGCCTGGCAACTCACACAATCTAGATTGATAAATAACACTACAGGTATATAATTTTTTACTTTGTGGTGAACTGTCCCTTTATCACATCACCAAGGCCTCTAAGAAGGGATTCAGCCTGGCTACAACTGTTTTCTGTTTCCAGACTCGAGAAGAGTGGCAGTACGTCTTCCTCATCGCCTCCCTCGTGCACTACGGTGGCGTGGTGTTTTATGGGCTCTTCGCGTCTGGGGAGAAACAGCCATGGGCCGACCCTGAGGAAACCAGCGATGAGAAATGCGGCTTCATCGACGAGGACGAGCTGGCCGAAGAGACCGGCGACATCACGCAGGGTTACGGGGCAATGGGCGGTCCGGCCAAGAGCTACGGGGCAACTGCACAGCTCAACGGAGGTTGGGTGCAGGACTGGGATAAGACGGAGGAGTATGTGCAGGAGCCGGTGGGAAAGATCTATTCTGAACGCGGCTACTCTTAAACCAGACAGCTGCGGTGAGTCTGCGTACAGACACAGACTCGCCGCGTCACAGATTGCACAAATAAGCATCATCTTAGATATTTAAATCCATTCTGTGTATTCAAGTAAAAACGGTTACTAGTTTCAAAAAGCCAGTGTAAAGAAATAGTTCATTGCAATGCAGAACAATCGTCATTAGATCTCACACGTGTCTCATCACATCTACCTACTGTAGGGCTTCACTACACAGAGAGCAGCTGCAAAGACAACTGCAGGCCTATGTTGTACTCCTTAGGCACCCAAACCTCATCAATCTACTTGAACAACATGAGCCAGACGACACTGCAGTTGACCATCATATAGGGTCTTTCTCTGAAATACCACTCTGATTGCACTGAAACTATAAGTATTCAAAAACAAGATTCTATTCTGTTTCTCAAATGTGTTTTATGTACTGTATATACCTGTATACTGTTTCTGTGAGACTATTGTGGATTTTGGGTCGTTGATCTGTGTTAACATTACTATAAAAGGCCATATTTTTCATGGACAGTACCTTTTCAGGGAGATGTCTGCTTGCAAAAAAGGTCTTCTTCTTTCTCAAGCGAGGAGGCCTATAATACACTATGACAAAAATAGCGTGAGTGAAGTGGAAACCGTAGACTTTTAGTGTGTGTTTGTTGCATGAGATTTGCTCAGATCAATGTTTCAGATGCAGCCGCTGCCTCACAAGTCATTGATAGTCCTCATTCAGCCTGCTGCTTCGTTCTTAGATAAGTGTCTTCTGCCATAATATATGATAAAAACGAACTCTCATAATCAGGTTTTCCAGTCGTGATGTGAGACAAATCAAAAAAGTTTCGGAGGCGGTTGCTCAGAAGACATTGTTTATTGATGTTTGGTGTGCACTGCAATAAATTCTGTGTACCAGCCACCACCCATCACACTCTGTTTTGTAATGTAACGCTGGCTTGCTGTATCTAACTGTAATTGTTTTGGAGTCATGTGATGACATTAAGGTGTGTGTTTTAACAAATTACTAGTGTCTGGAGAATCCAGCTTTAGTGCTCATGATGCAGGATGTATTGTTGCATTTTGACAGCGGGGAATGCAGTACTGTATGTGAACAACCAGGTTTTTTTTCGTGATCTCTTGGTGTTTCTCGGTTGTTCTCATCGTCACCAAAAGTACTTTATTGACACTTTGATATTGTCACGTTTGAGTGGACCACATGAATTAATATAGATGGCTCTTCCACCTGACTTTATTTGCTCTTTGAACACTTTTTCTTCATCTTTCTGCTCTATGAAATCTGCAAGGATGTTTTAAAAAAAATATATGAATATATAAGAATGTTTAAGATGACCAAAAGATGCTATTACGGCTTTGTGCCTGAGATTTATGTAAAACAGATTAAATGTGATTTTATGGCTTCTAATATTGTGTTTAATGAAGAGGTATGTTGATGTCAAAAAGTGTTATAAAAAATACTCATATCATTTTATAAAAACAAACAACCAAAAGTCACGCTTTTGTCGTTCTTAGTCATCTTTTCAGCGTATGTGCCGATGTGGTGGAAAAGACTGGAGGCAGACCGGCTAACCAGTTAAACACCTTCCCCAATCAGTGTCATGCATCTCCTGTTCTCCCCACGTTCCTCATTAGTAAATCAATGGCTGAGGTCTCTGGAGTCCGGGGCAGAGTATCGAACCTGGTGGCTTGGTAATTGGTAAAAGAAGAGAAAACAGCAACACTAATGCTATTACCAGCGTTTACATCCCTACAAACCTGGATCATTGTCTGTCTTCCCAAACAGTACTGACTTTAATATGCAGTGTAAAATCTGCCGCAAAGGTGTCGTGTCAGTGCGTAAAGGTGTGATGAACCTATTAAATCTCACAGCAGCATCTCGCACTTTTCTGAACTGTGCAGAGAAAGAGAAACATCGGAGGCATGGCTGTAAATGAAACACATTGTGAGAATGTTGAATAGTGGTTTATCAAACAAATTCTGTTTTCCCTCAGTGTGTCCTCCTCCGCACGACTGAGGAGAAACAGTGTTACATTCAACACATTCAACTATTGACCCGCAGCTCCTGCATTGAATCGACTCAAGAGACAAATCAATACTGTTTAACTCTTCTGGGCTTTTAGAATAATAATGCTCCTAATGAAAGTTTAAATTCAGAATAATAGTTGGTGACAACAATGGTCATAAGACCTTTGCAGTTATCGCTTTATTTTGTGGTTATTAGTATTTCATGTTTGAGAGGAAAATAACAAACAACACTGCATGCGTTAATGCGTTAATGGTGATTACGTTCAGCTGAAGACTAGATTTTGATATTTGGATGAAATAGTGGAGCTAGGGTGAGGATATCCAGATTCTGACTTAAGGACGTAACATCAAATCTGGACAATGTTGGAGGCAGAGACTAAGACTAAACTGCTCAGTGGCATTTTGATACCAGGATCTTCCGTGTTGTGCAGCCCACTGTGTGCGCTAGAGACTTCCGCCAACTGAGCTGACTAACTTCCAGTTTAGCACCCGGCTTACTTGAATGAGGATAAAATAATTTAATTGTGCGGCTCTTCCAGGCCTTCCACGTTTTATTGGACAAAATGGTTAAAATTCTGAAAGTGAAATAAGTCATTTTGCGGTGGTTGTGATGCTAAAAAAAATGTATCCACCATTTTACAGACTCTTGTTTCACAATGTAAGCGTATGGGAAAAAGTATTTTTGGGCCTCAGTGCATCACGCGATACATGTTTTGGCCACTACAAAAAACTTCAAAGCCTTCCTGGAGGCTTGGTCTGACTGAGAACCTGCGGACATGTTGTGGTAGCGACTTGTCAATCACAAGGCGGTCACGCCCTAAAGCATGCCCTGCTTAATCGTATATTTTACACCATAAAAAATCGCCATAATTCACCAAATGTACATCATGCTGTATTGAAGAAGACTTGAAATTAGTGATTGAGACCATAAAATCATTTGGAAACTGTTTACTGATGTTGTAAATCAAGTGAGAAGTAGATTGATTTTCCCATGAGCTTGAATAAAAATCGGACTTCTCTCTGAAACCAGTAGTCGCCCCCTGCTGCCTGGCCATTAGAAATAATGCTGTTTTAAGGCAGTTTCACATTGGCTTCACTTTTCAGACCCGAAGGCTACTTCCACTATTTATATAGTCCGTGATAACAGTCATGAGTCATGAGAGAGCTGATGGAGGTCGGGTGACTCACAGTTGAATCTGAAGTCAGATGAGCACACAGTGAACAGTAAAGGTGATACTGCCTCTGCTGTGTTTCCAACACATCGCTCTGTAGGCCGACCAACTGCAGCGCATCAGCGAGGTGGTGAATAATTCAGGGTAAAATGGCATCCATCCCTCCACATGCATCGCTCCAAGCTTCTCTTTGCAGCTTGATGGTGTGTAAAGCTCCAGACGAATCAAAGACCAGGATGACTGTGCCTTTCAGCCTCTGCAGGGTGGGAATGACTCACATGAAGCAGATTTAGAATGTGATACCAACATCCTAAAAAAAAGTGTGAGACCATCATCAGAGGTCTTAAAAGCTTCTTGAAGGCCCTCATTACGCACAATGGCGATGTGATCCACTGGCGGCCATTAAGTGTGGTTTGTTTCCCAACTTCTTCTGACTGTAAGATAAGTGAAAATGTGTGCAGGAGAATCTTGCAAACGACGCCCCTCTAACCTGAGATTAAATGATAGACAGGCATGAAGTTAGTTGGGGTGGGTGTTAAGGTGTTGACCATCACGTTGGTGCACATGATGGACAGTCTGAATCAATTTAATGTGCAGCCGCAGCGTCGAGCCTACAGTAGTCTGTGTTGACTGATGCTTCGATCACAGGAAGCGGCTCCGTGTCTGAAACACTTCCTCCAGCAACAGTGGCAGCAATTACAATAAATCTCAGCCTCTCCTCCGATTACCCGCCCAGCTGAGGAGGGAAACCATTAACGCTCGACGCCGCCTGCCCCTCAGAGCACATGTTAATTTGACAGAAACACAATTGTGCCACCAGCCACGTGGAACATGTTTTCTCATGCCTAACCAGCCGTCGTGGTCATGGCTGTTGATCCGGTGCCGCGCCTGTTGGGGCGCTCGGTAATTGGACAGAATCTGGATGTCGACATTTCATTCATATGGTAGAAATTTCTACACCGGCCTTTTTTTTTTGCAGCATCTCAGACTTAGTTATCACAATGCTGTTGCCGCTGTTTGTGTAATCATGAGAGTGAGAAAAGGGGAGATTGAGTAGTCGTCAGTATGTGGGGCAGGTGCAGTTTGGCTCCTGGGGGACTGTAATGGGATGAGGCCCAGCCAGAATGAGTGTTTGATGACGGGGTTGCACTCCTCCCCTGGGACGCTGCCTGCATGCAATTATCCTCCTGATCTCTTTTCTCTCCTCTACTCCAGTCTGCAGCCCAAATTGTACACAGCAGTCTCTCTGCACTGCTGCCGGAATATATTCTTTAACTTACAATCTTAAAATTCAGCTCCCTCATGTGTTAAAACGATCCAGTAATTATAACCCAAAAATTTCAAAGCGCCGCTGGAGTAATTACTGTTTTATGACACCCTGCAACATGACATTAGATCAGCTCCGGGCAATTGAATTTACAAACTCCTCCTTCTCCTCCCTTGATAATTGCTTTATTAATGGAGAGCTTGGCACCCTGAATCAGTCTGTCTTACACGTAATAACATTATATGTCTCCGCTCTCCTCCCTCCGCCACACACTTTTTTTTTTCTTCTAAAGATTGTCTCCAAAATGACTCCCCTCATGATTTTTTTTTAAAAAGCTCCTGTTTTCTCAATGAGCTTCTGCTTTAGAAGAAAAACACCCCCTCCCTTCTGTGATATGCAAATGGAATCTACTGTGAAACATCTCCATCTTGTTTAGCTCTGTGTGCTATCATTGTTTTTTTTTTTTTATCTGTGCATACTTATCCAAGCTCACTGGAACATTTATAAGCACCGAACTAAATTGGATCTCCGCCACGGTCATGAAAGGAGCGATGCTGTACATTTTTTAAGACCTGCAAGGATTGTATCGTCCACCATCAAAAGAAGAGGAGGCAGATTGCTACATCCAATTGTTTTTCCGTCCACAGAGCTGGTTTCCTACAGTTGCATGTGAGGTAATCTATCACAGGTCCTTCCACTTCCCCTCCCCCATATCACACTGACGGCTTCATACCCTCCTCTCCACAGCATGCTCATATCGGGCTCCTATCTCGCACACAGACAAAGGACGAGGTGCTGATAAGATTTTACAAGATATTGGCACTGCGTCGCTTTGAGATCTGAATGAAAGGACGACAGAATCTGCAGATAACAAAGCTGCTATTTATCATTTTGATCTCCTGCACATCATCTTTTTTCTTTTACATGAAAAAATTGATATTCCATAACCACCAAATTGATACAAGTGATAGTGATTTACACAATTTATTCATCTGTAGATTGGTCTGTGTGTCTCGAAGATAAATTAAAGATTATTAAAGGCTAATTCCAAATATCTTACAGGTTAAAGTGTGTTTACAGGTCCAAGATCACCTCATGTGTGAAAAATATAGTATAAAGCTTTTTGTCGCTCCGGAAGAAGCTGCATGTAATCTGATAACCTGCCTCCAATGATGTCAGTCGGTGGCTACATTGCATTGTGGGTAATGTAGGTAAAACATGATGCCTACATTACCCACAATACAGAAGGACATTTATCAGATAACATGCAGCTTTCTCTGGAGCTATTCTTTCACATATGAGGTAGTACTCCTCAAGACCTTTAAACACATTTTAATTTGTAAAATTGGTGGAGTTACCCTTTAATATGATATTTTTACAAAAAGGAAAAGCAGCAAATTTTCTCATTTGATAAGACTTAAACTATTAATTGATCATTAAAATAGTAACTGATTCATTTTCTGTGTATCGACTGAGCTCTACTGTCTTTGTTTTTGTTACCAAGATGAACAGCAGCCGGTCTGTTTCAGCCCTCTCCCTCTCCCCATGTGCCAGAACACAGCAGTGTTTCTGCAACCACAGCACCTCACTGGAGCATCTGACGGTGCAGTTTTCATGGACAATGTGAATTTCTTTCATCTTGTTCTTCTGCAGGAAACATCACGCCTCTCCCTTTCATAATAAAGCATCCGTCTCTCCCTCACAGCATCACTGCCTCGCTCCCTCTTCTTGTGTGCATGCCTGATGATGGTGGCCACTGATCATCAGCGTCCCTCAGAGTGGGACACAGGTGTGTGGAGGGGGCCCTCCCACCTCTGTGATCCGTCACCGGGGCCAGACAAGAGCTGGGCTGGAGCGGCTTAGGCACGTGCTGAGGGAGGGCTCTACTCCTCCCCACATCCACCCCCACCCCTCTGAGGACGCCCTATTCACAGCACCAGATGGGGGCTGGAGCTGAGTTTTAATGAATGCTATCCTTCACGACCTGCAGAACAACAGTCGCCCCCAGCACGTCTCACTACGGTTTGTTGCCCCATGCTGACACACAACAATAATACACTGGACAGAAGGAGAAACATGACGCGAGAGGAGGAAATGCAGTGCGTTTTATTTATAATTTAACATCCAAAAAATTATATTTTTTTCTCACTTGGGAGGAGGACAGAAATCTTAAACTTATTCCCACAAATACTAAACTCACTGTTGAAGAGATTAGCTGCTACTTCAGTTGACACAACTCAAAGCCAAGCAAACATCACACATTAAAGTGGGTTGGTAATAGATGAAATGGGGCTGTGTGGACCTCCTGCTGTTTGAAGTGATACAATAACACAGCCCTGTAATTTTGCCGTGCAGGTTAAGAGAAGAGGGCAATTTGTTCACATTTAAGAGTCAAAAGAGCCGGTTGGTAAATAGCGGCTTCATGTAAGTGGGGCTGTCTCAATGCTCAATTTAAATCCAAATAACACAGATCTCTGTCAGAAGATTCTTTGTCATAAGATTGACAATCATGGGCTTTCCTTTTTCTTTTCAGTTGTCAGACATGTGGGCATTTTTTCCGTATAAATAGTGGGTAAACATGTTTTCATTCATTGCACATAGAGGCAGGAATAGGTCTAAATTGGAGGCTTCTCATTCGGAGTCAGACAGTAACACATCTGATCATCACCATGGCTGCTTACCCCACTCTGCCAGTTATGTGTAAAGCTGTGAAGAGGAGCGAGAAACACAAAATCTAGCAATTAAAAAAAAAAACCTGTCAAAGGCCAAAATGATAATGTGCTGCTTGGTAACACGCAGAAGATGAAAAAAAATCCTCATTAGTTTGCTGAATAAACTCCAGAAATGTCCCTGAATTCTTCCAAACCCAGCTGGCTAACATCTGATCTGAACACACACACGATAAAAATGTAAAGCTTGCATGTATTTTTTTCAACATAGAAGCAGGTGAGATCCGTTCAATCAGGGCTGGTTCCCATCCAGCCAGATGCATATGTTCTTCATTGGGTAGAAATAAATTGGTTGTGTACACGCCGCCCCTTACTCAGTGACCCTTGTCTGTCTCTACGTGGATTGCTTTCATGGTGTGTTAAACGAGCCGTGGTGGTGTTGGTGTTTCCCTGCACACGCTCTCTAATCCGCTGTCTGCCAGAGTTATGTCACACACCAGCTATTGTGGAGGGTTTGATTGAAGACGGCTGATCTGACTAACTGATCCCTCACCGCAGAGGTGCTCTGACACATGGGCGATGTGTGAATTGGCAGTCAGGTCACATGACTGGCGTTAGGCCAATCAAAATTTTTAGGAGTGCAGCTTTGTGGTGAAAAAAGGCAATACGGACAGATGGTGTGTGAGCGACTGAAATGATTTTAGGTGTGTACAGTTAGAGAAGGGGTAAATTGGATCACAGAATGCTTTTCCTTTCTCTGCTTATTGACATTTTTTCTGCAGCTTGTTGTCCTTTAAAACAATTTATCCTCAAACTCATCTCTCTCTGCATGTCTGCACAATATGGAGACAATGTTCAGACTATCTATTTTTCAGGACCTCATAAATCATCAGCTACAGAATGATGTTAAAAACACCACATGCAGAATTATTTAGTCGTAAGGTGGAATTTAGGATGATAAATGCAGCCTTGAATCTCTGGAGACCAATTTATAATGTGCAAACTATTCAATGCCTGACAATTACTTTAAGTTGAATTCAGTCAGGTCACGTGCTTCGACCATCTGTCCAAACCCTGTAGGCTGCTATTGAGAAAAAAACAAACAAACAATAAAAATAACTAATAATAAAAGCTGCATAGATAAAAATGTCATACTAAATTTTATTGGGAAAGAAACAAGCCCTTGCCATTTATTTTATGGCTTACCAGGTCAATAAAGGTGAGCATCTTCAGAAAGTTACTACATTATTATTTTTCCATCCTATAAATTAATCCACTATGTTGTGTTTCCGATTCTACGTTAGTGTACATTCAATTACATTTCACAAGTTGAGAAACAATGCAGATAAGGAGTCAAGAATTTAAATGTTATTGACACCTCAGTGAATGTTTAACAGTTGTGTGAGACTGGCTTTTGTTATTAATGTTGATATAAACCTGAGTTTTGGTATCGATGCCAGAAAGACTTTTTTTACACATTCCTCTGTAAGAAAACAGAATAATTGACTTTTAATGAATGTTCCCTAAGTTCTTGAATGCTGTCTAAACCCTAGGCAGCTGTAGAACTTTGCCTGAATAAAATGCAGACTCATATTGGAAACACTAAAAAAAAAATGTGTGAACAGAAGTAAAGACGAATACAAATCTGAGCAGGCACTTGATGTCAACTTTCAGTCATTTACAGTAGGGATGGGACAATCAAAGCTTTTAATCATGATAAAAAACATTCACTATAAGTTGTTCAGGGTGAATTTTCTTTATTGGAATAATCATGAATGTTCTCATTTGAATGAGTTGAAAATGCTGTCTGACTTGCTGATGTACAGTGCAGTCCGGCTTTATTAGAATTGCCTAAGCCTGTCACCATGGCTGAAGGCATGGGCTGCACATTGAATTCCCAATAAAAATGATTTATGATGACTTATTTAAGATTCTTTGATTGTTTTTCACTAAAAAGAAAAGGTGTGTCCTATATGTGATTCAAGGTAAGGTTAAATTGGTTCCAGCATGTTTTAGTTTAGTTTCTAGAATATTTTGTTAATCGTTACTTGGCATTTGTATATCGTCTCATGCCTGATTCACAGCTTGAAATACAACAGACACATTTTGTTTGGCATCAAAAATGTAATGATGTTTAATACCCAGCCTTAGTCTAACATTGCATCAAAATATAAAAAGACACATTTGTCCTTCTCTTCAGGCTCTGCAGACTGACAGTCACTTGTTTAATGCTGACAGGAGGTCTCCCCACACACTCAGACCTCTGACATCAAAGTCTCCATCAGAAATTTTCAAAGCATTTAGCTGTTTTTCTACATCCTCCCTCAGAGCGGGACAGGCCTCATACAAGGCCAGAAAGTGTTCAGTCAGTCTCTTGAAGGACACTGTTTGATTTGTGCTGGTTTGAACCCATTCACCATCACTTATGCTGTACTCCATATCAGAGGCCCACTTTTTTAGCACACCACAGTATGCCTCTCTAAATTTCAGGTGTTTTTTGGCGAGGTCTGTAAGAAGTGTAGTGTGCAGTGCTGAACACAGGTGCTGCAGCTCACTGTGTTTGTTCTGCAGCCAGTCCAAGAGAAAATCCTGCGAGGCAGTCTGTGCAGCAGAGGTTTTCATTGTCAGCAGAGCCACAGCGATGACCTGACAGAAATGTTCCGCTTCTCCTTCACATCCCTGGAGGATGGAGTCTAAAAAGTGCTCTGTCCGGCTGGCTATTCCACCTTGGCTCAGCAGAGCACCCAGCCTCTCCATCAGCATCACCCCCTGAACCTCAGCATCAGCACCAATAGCTGACAAGCCAGTGAGAGGACTCAGGACCTTACAAGCAGATTTACACTGGATGATGTGGCTGCAGAGGCCTGTGACATCCTCATACTCACTCTGCTTCGTGTTTACAGGACTGTCAAAGAGTATCTTCAAGATGGAGCAGGGCAGATCAGGATTGTTCAACAGACCAACAAGCAACAGGTGTTGACATCGGGAGAGGTCCGAGAAGGAGATCTCTGTATATCCAGGGAAAGCAGCTCGCAGACTTTGATTTGTGAGCTGCAGCTGCTTCTCCATAATCCTCCTCGTAGCCGGATTATTGTGAAACCTGTTGAAGACGTGTTCGCAGTACCGGGCCCAGTGAAAAGCTCTGGTCAGAGTTTGTTTATCCCACTGATCCACCGCATCGCTCCGCGCCGCCACGGCCAGCAGCTCCGCTGTGCTCGCCAAGTTTTTCAGCACCGCCTCCATGTGGCGCTCTCTGCGTTCAGAGTCCAGCCTCTGAGCACCTCTGAGCTCCTCACAGCCCAGTCCCAGTCCCAGTCACTGCGGAAGAACAACAGAACACTTACAAACTGTCCTCTGTCGACGAAAAACAATAGTAGAGTATTGAGCTAGCTAGCAGGCTAGCAACAGGTTAGCTTTATTCGAACAACTTCAACGTTAAACAAGACTTCCGGCGTCACGTTTCAACACAAAACGCTTTTTAACGCATGTGGGTTTCAGTAACATCTGCGTTAGGAAAAAAAATAATACAACACATGTGTAAATGTGAAATGTTATCACGTGAAGGTAAACATAACTGTTGTTTTACTCACTTCTCATTGCATTTTTTGACAACCGGCTCCATGTAGCTGGCGCTTCTGCTACTGCGCATGCGTACTTGAGCAGCTTACGCTAATATAACTTCCTTCAAAATAAAAGCCAAACGAATAATATAAAAAAATGCAGCACGCACGCAAATGTTTTCTTCCTCAGTTTTAAGTGTGTTTTGTCGCTAAAATACATATGTATGCATTAACTGTCTCTATGATATATTTACAGTACAATTACAAAAACAAAGCATGTCTTACTTGTTGGTTTAGAGAAAAAAAAAAAAACTTTCATTTCTGACATGTTATTCGTAGTTTGCTTCATAATGGTCGTCATGCGTTGCCATGTATGTACAAGTGCCATTCAAATGTAGTACTCACAGCAGACACAAGTGCGTATTTGACAGTGAGATCAGATTGCATGGGCGCATAGAAGAGAAACAAAAGTAATCCATTAAAATTAAGTGTTTCAAAAGGTCGAATTTCTCCGGCTGACCTGCTGAATTCAGTCCAGAAATGTCACATTGAGGCAACACAAAGAGGAGAGAGGAGGGAGGCACAGCCAGCAGGATCAAACTTCCCTCCCATCATCAGCGGCAGCAGCAGCGTGCTGTGAGTGTAAATGTGTGTGTGTGCAGTCAGATCCCTGTGCAAACGCGCAGTGAGATAGATTTTCCCAGTCCACATTGCTTCAGTGTTTTGGAGGCTAACCTGTGGGTCGGTGCGCCGCTGAGTGAAGCATGAAAACTGGGATCCGGCAGCTCACAGGACGAGTGAGAGGAAGGTGCGCACCAACGAGCTGAACCCTCAGGGTGAGCACAGATAAGGAGCTTCTTTCTTTTTTTGTGGAGAAATTGTTGCTGTTTATTCCTGTTGCCAAATGAATGTCAGACTTTTGAATGTCTTCATATTCTGTTTTAGGCTGGGGGTATAACTTGGACTGTATAGCTTCCTGTTTGCAGAATAATGTCATCTTTGGTAACTTTGGCTCAGTCAAATCTCACTGAAAAAGTTGTTAATTCTTGCTTTTAAAAAAAAAAAAAAAAAAAAAGATCCGTAAAATGTAATTTAGAGCATCTTTAATTAGCTGACATATTTTGTTCAGTTGCAGCTCTCAGTTACTTCAGTGGTTTTAATTAGGGGAGGCTCAGATGGATTTCAGTCATAACTCATCAGGCGTCCTCCCCTTGATCCTATTTGCAGAGAGGGGAAACGTCTGTTGTGGTTGTTTTTTTTTTGTTTTATTTGCGACAGTTGTAAAGGAGGAGACAGTTTTTTAAAACCTTATTACAGTTGTAAATGAAATGTGCTGCCAGTGTTTTTAATAGCCCAATGCAACAAAGTCCTAAACCACTAGCACCAAAAGATCTGAATGGCACTGGAAAAAAGTTTATCAGTCAGTGTTTTCTGACAACAGTTCTTGAACAACAGAGGGCCTGAGACAGCCTATTAGACTGAAAATAATGAAGTATTAAGTCAGTACAATATGGCAGCTCAGGATTTATGACACTCCATGTGGTGCTCTACCAAAACAAGGTGTCACTGGAAATTGTGGATCTATAAACAAGATTTGTGCTGTGGGCTTTTTGTATGTTTTGAATTACTGGATGTAAAATGAGAATATTCTGCCAGCCCCCCCCCCCCCCTTTTTGCTTCCGCTGGAGACTGTCCTATATTCACAACAGCTGATGATACATGATGATACCTGAACACAGCACTCACTCACAACACACACGATGCTTATTTGCTGTAGAAACATGCTGAGTTCCCTGGTTTAAATGGACAAATCAGCCTCCAGATCAGTTTACTGTTGTAGACGAGAAAGGCATGAAGGTTGGCGAGGGTTAGGAGGACAGAGCCACTCTTGTTTTCTTTCTAATTGACGTGATTCAGAGGGCGAAATTCCCATCCATATGCCTCTCCTGGAGCGGTCTGCAGCCAACCGTGGCAGTTTATGACGGCTTCTCTCAAGTCATGAGGCTTCTCAGTATGGGAAAATGTATATATGTGTGCCTCTGTGCATTCTTGGACTATAAATTTACTGTCAGCTCTAAGTGAATCAGCACATTCAAGCAGATGGTACATGATACACAAAGCCTTTGCAGAGTGTTGGTGTTGGCTGTGTTTTTGGCCTGCAGCTGAAGAGGTCAGGCTGCAGTGTGGTGAGAGGAACCAGGTATGTTTAACACCAGCTGGTTGTTACTTTAGGACTCTGTCCTGGGAAAAAAAAGAGGGGGAAACCCAGTGTGATGTCAATTCATGATGCTGTTGAGAAGGATACAGCTTTTGAACCATAACGCTTGGTGAGAATGTATTTTTCAAGCATTTTGAGAAGTAGGAGAACTGAGTCAACAGGTTATTGGACAGCGATGATGTGTAAATTATGCATTATTTTGAAATTAGTGGGTGTTATACATTTTTTTAATGTCAAATTCTCATGTTTATATTTACACATAACACAAGTGAAGGGACTTGTATGAATGGCTCTTGTCCTGTGGGACATGAGAAGTTGTTCCACTGCCCTTGTTCTGTCCGTCAGCCTGCACATGGGAATGTAGCACCTGTGTGTGAGTGCTGAGCTCCAGAGTTTAGTGTGTGTATGCAACGAGGAGCTCTTGTCCTCTGGAAGATAAGACGACCTTGGTCGGACATCAAGGTCCTGATGTCCACTGTTGCACCACAGTGTGATTTGGTTACAGCCAAACTCCAGGGGGACCTTGAAATGTTACACAGCTTTAAAGGTCAGATTCCTTGCATTGTGTTGCACTCCTTCGGTATTCGGAGGACATTTTCAGCCATCACCGACTATGAACTAATTCCTTCTGGCAGTTTTGCTTCCTTGTTTGAATGAGCCCTGCTTATGATTTGCATAAAACATTCTGTTGCTATTTGCCTACCGCAGGTAATGTAAGATTTTCCCGCTTGTGGGCGAACTAGAGGCAAAGCTTTTTCTATGCAGCAACAATATTTCATTGTGTCCCCTGTGTTCGGCCCACTGTCTTTAACGTCACCCGAACAAAAAACAACAGCAATATCACCAATCTCTGTGTTGTTTTCTAAACAGTAGATAAGTTGAAGGGACAGTTCGTAACCCTCTCTCTAATATAATGGAACTAGTTGTCACTCAGCACCAAAATTATATATTTCAGCAATGCCTCTTTCTAGAAATCATGACCTTGGCTACTCAGACGATCCACCGACACCGTGTGAGCAGTTTCATGTCAGAAACTCTTTTCTTACAACTCAACAACACCCTTCTATCGTACCATATATTGAAGCATGCATCTACTCATGGATTGGAGGTTAGCTAACTAAATTAATGTTACAGCTCAGCCAAGAGGGAAGGAATGTTAACATCTCACAGTTCTATGTAATGTGAGAAGGCAGACATCTCTACAACTGATATCTAAAATATGCACAGAATTATGTATTTTTGATTTTGAGGTGAATTGCCTCTTTAAGATGTGCATCTCAGCTGACTTACTACTATCTGGTGCATTAAAGGGAGCAGTATATTACCAGAGTTACCACTTACTGCTGCTAACAATAGCTTCCATTAGCTGACTCTGCCTGCACTGGGAGTTTGGAGCACCAGGGGAGTTTTGGTGTTGTTTACTATCCCACTGTCACCTCTTGAGGTGTAAAATGCCTAGAGGCTAGCTGGTTAGTATGCTAACTTTCGCAGATATCTCAGCAACACAATACAAAGACTTCATCGACATCTGGTCAAAGCTGTTATTTCTTCATATTCCGTGAATAATTTTAGTTCATTTTTGAACATATTGCACCTTTTAAAGAACCAAGTTTTATTGATTTCCTTCTTAATTCTTAAAACGGAGTCTTTTGATAACGTGACAACAACAGCCTGCAGAATAGTGTAAGCCTTGAGTAAAAAGGTCCACAGTGTCTTTGTGATGCCACCATGTCTCATCCTTGAAGTTGACTACTGCGCACTCCATCTCCACGTCCATGTCTGGAGAGGTAATCACACCTCTCGTGCGTTCAGGCTGTGAATATGAACTGTAGAGCTGTTGATGTGTGCTATTCCTCTGCGCTTACATCTGGTGCCCAGTTGTTTTGTCAATTACTCACTTGTCTCAGCAGCAAATCCGCTAATGAAGTGACACTGGACTGGAACTTGAATGATTTTGACATTACAGCTCATACACTGAAGGATTTGGCATCCTGTAGCACATCATTGGAAAAGACTGCGAGAAATGTCTCATTTACTCAATGACTTCACTCCGCAGGCAGTAAGAAGCTGTTAAATATCGCTCTGAATATTGATGTTCAACACAGTCGCTCCATCAGGCTGTAATGTAAGGCCTGTTGCAGTGTGGATTGGATTAGATTGATTTAGACTGTATGACAGACTGTATCACGGATTGCAGAAGGAGCTCTTTGTTTGTGTCAGAAGTCCTGCTGTCTGAGTCTGGCTGGTATAATAGTGTCTGTTGTCCAGTGAAGAGGAGGGCAGGGACTGGGCTGTCAGGGCCCATGAGAACATCTCTTGTCATCAGGTGAACTGTAAACCAAGCCAGGATCTGGCCTAGAGGACAAAAGCACTCAGATCTCCAGTGTTCATTTGATCCTCCTCGACTCCTATTGGGAATATTGGGAATATTAACTCTGTATTTACCATTTATTAATGATGGTTATTATAAAGTGTTTCCAAAGTGTATCCTGACAAATGTTCATATTGATATCCTGCAAACAGCTAAATAGACAAATTAAAGTTTGCATTGTGTCACTGTCTGTGCCGTCTTTGTGTGTCTCCACCTCCTCCTCTTCTTTTTCCGCCTCCTCTTCCTCTTCAAGCCGTCAGTAGGGAACCATGTGCAGCTCGCTGAGCCCCAAACAGCCCAGTGGCCCCGGCCTCACAGACATGCAGCAGTATCACCAGTGGCTGGCCAGTCGACATGAAGCCAGCCTGCTGCCCATGAAGGAAGACCTGGCCCTGTGGCTCACTAATATTCTCGGTAAACAGCACGGGACACATATTACTGAGTAATCCCACCTTCCTCAGTGTGTTTGCCTCTCAATCACTCTTAAATTTCTGTTCATGGAAAATAATCATGTATGTTAAATATTGTTGCATTGTCTGCCTCAATTTGTTATATAAGTTAACATTTTTGCTCAATGTGCGAACAAATGCGCTGTCCTAGAAACACCTTGACGTTGAAAAATGCTCTCACCTTTAACGTTAATTGAACTGGTATTGCTGTTGTGAACACCTCTGCAGCAGACTGAGATCAATCTGAACCTCATTACAAACTATTTTAAAGTGTGTTTCCATGTTCACACACTCTCTCGTAGATTTGCCTTAATTGAATAATGGCCGTCATTAAGAGCTCCTGAATAACCCACAGCCAGTGGTGGAGAATAAGCAGAAGATTAATGAAAGTTTGTGCAAGGTTGCTGTTGTATAATAAATGACCCCGTATAGTCGTCTTCAACACTGCAGTCTCAAAACTGATGCATGAAGCGCTCTTTGAATTGAGGAATGTTAGGTTTCAGGTTAAAACGTGAAGGTTTAATTGGACGAGGAAAAAAACAGTATATTCAGTAGCTAAAACGTCAGAAGGCAACGTTTAAGGGTTATTCTGGTATTTTTGAAATAGCTACATGTTTAGTGTGTTTCATGTGTAAATTATTTATATTAAGTTTTGGAATTGGCCAGGTAGATCGCCCCAGCTGGGAGCCACGACATGGCTGCATGGCCGCAACTTAATTCTCGAACGTCAAATTTACGTCCACTAAACAGGCTTGTTTTTGCCACTGACAGACTGAGATGGTTTGTTTGTTATTCTGTGCCTGAAAACGTTACGGAAGTCTTGATCTGATCTAAATGAGGCAGCAGCTCACCTTGCAAGATTGCAGAGGAAGACTTCTCCTTGAATGGGACAAAATGCGTCTTATTTTTCCAGCAAAGAGGTTTATCTCCATAGATGATAGTAACACATGACAGACACATCAGTGATCTATGACTGTCAGTGGCTAAAGCACATTTAGTAGACGCAACTTTGACGGTTGGAGTTGCCCCAAAGGTTTACATCGCAATATATGGAGCTGTGTCGTGGCTGCCAGCTGACTAGATTGAATGGGCCTGTTCCAAAACTTCTGGAAAGTATGAATCAGTTACACAACAAAGCATGTAAATATAGGATTCAGGTTTTAAAATACTGCAATTTCCCTTTAGAGCCTTAACTCTGATGTGCAAAAAGTGATTTTGGAGAAAGATAGCTGATTGTTAGTCTCATAACCAGGTCGTCAAAGACTGCCATCGAACAGCGGGGACATAAAAATGTATTTGTTAACAACACTCAAATTCTCAAAAATTCCTCGAGAGTTTAAGAATGAAGTAAATGCTCGCTGAATTTCTGAGAGAAAAACTCTCCATCAACTAGTGTTTTATAAGCATGTATTTTTTTCAGAAGAAATACAGTCTGTTGATCAAAAATCAAAAAATCAATCAAAAATGGTCATCTAATGATTGGGAGTTACTCCAGGGGACTCGCTGCGGACTGTAATCATTTATCAAATCATCTTGAGGCCAGTTAAGTTCCCGAAACTGACACCTGCCCGTGTGTGACCAAATTAAAACCACTTCAGTATCTTCCCTGTTATCTCTCGTGGACTCTGTGTTTGCACTATAACCAGTTGAACTAGAAACCTCTGGTCTGCTGTGGTGAGGGATCAAAGACGTTAAAGGACTTTGGAAGCAGAATCATCCCAGTAAACACACAGTATCTAACCAGAATGTTGGTTTAAGCCAAACACAAGAAAGAAGGCGCTAATATGCTCGGCTGTGTGTTCACAGTTGCAGGTAGGAGGAGCGGTGCGGTGTAACGATGAATCCATTGATTGAGTGGGAGGCGAATGCCTGCCGATACCGATGAGTCACATTGTTGTTGTGTTGGGAATTTATAGGACTGAGTATCTGAATTTCAGTGTTTCTCTGAGAGCCCTCTGGAATATATTTTCCTTATACAGCGAGGAGCGAGCGAGAGTTTGAGTGTATGAGACGGGAGCTCGCTGAGTATTTCTCAAGATTTCAATCTCTCTTTTCTGGGCTCAATTACAACATTTGGAACTCATTAAACGCGAAGCCTGAGACCCCTCCTCCTATAAGCAACAGAAAGGGGATTTTAAAAAAATCTCTCCGGTTTCTTTCCACAGACACCCCCCTGCCACCACCTCCTATTTCACAATGATCTAACTAAGAAGGAATGGTCCTCTGGAAGTCAGTCAACTGGACACCACATGTTGATCACCAATATATCTCTGCAACTGTGCAGCATAATGACGCACTGCTGAGCACAATCAGATGCCCCCTTTTCATCTGACTCTGTCTTTGCCACTCCTCTGTGTATCACCAGAAAATCCCCCCAGATTCCCCCAAGTCATGTTGTAATATTTGGACATTTGGCTTCTGCAGAGCTGCCTAAACCCTGCAGCACAAGCCAAGTTCAATCAGCCAAGCGGTTTCTGAGAGTCAATAACACTGCGCCGAGTTCAGCTCCAATTGGAAGAGGGCTGGGGATTAAATTTTATTTCCTTATGCTGTATTTATATTCCAAAATGAGCATTTTAAATGTTGAATTTATTGCTGGATTTTCTGCTTTCTTTATGTGTCCCTTGGTCAGGTCTGGAAATCACCGCTGAGAGCTTCATGGATCGCTTAGACAATGGCTTCCTGTTGTGCCAGCTGGCTGAGACACTGCAGGAGAAGTTCAGGCAAAGTAACGAAGGCCTGCCTGCCCTTGGCAACTGCAAGGTACCGAGTAACCTGAGGATTACAGTAGTCTAGCATGATAACGGTTGCAGCGAAAACACTAATCTGGCAGCCAGATCTCACCTGGAAGTGTTCCTGGTCTGACTTTATGTATGTGAATGATCTGACAGAGGAGTGATCCTGAGAGGGGAGCCATCACTCAGGCAGTATCTTATTAGATCATTTTGACTGACAGTTACTATGGTCTCAGCTATTTCAACAATTCTCCTGTGTGATTAGAAAAGAATGTGAGATCCAGACAGCCATGTTTGATATTTGTTTTCTGTATTTTCACGTTAAAGGGGCTCCATGGAACTTCTGTTCTGTGCCTGAAGCCGGTCGTTTGTTTATGTTAGAGGACTCCATTTCTAAACCAACATTGGCTACTGTTGCTCGGAGAGGAGGGAGACACCGAGAAAATCTGACCTTAGTCCTTCATAAAGAAACCCGCAGTCTGGGAGAATTAAAAAAACGTAAACAAACCATCCACAGGCTCGTATAGGCAACTGAGGGAGATGGCGATGGTCTCATTTTTCACGTCAAGGGAAATCTGCTCGTATATGGCCAATAAAGAGTGATTAATACATGCGCATTTCTTTTCACGATCCCTTGAAATTCTGTTTTCTGTATAATTTATAGAGACCAGACTGCTTGAAGACAAAGATAATGATGTTTTATCTCTATTTCTCCATCTCTTAAGATCAATAAAAGCTATAACTGTAAAATCCCTCCCATCTCTTATCATAACTTTGGAAGAGAAATAGAAAGAGACCGAGAGACACTAAATAATATCAAATATGATGCCCCCCCTCAGCAGCGACCATGAATCCCAACTTTGCAAGGAGCTCCACAATTTCAGAAAAAGCAGCACACAAAGGGTGGGATGGTTGATGGGGGATGGGGTCTGCAGCCTTCAGCAGGGCCAAAAAAGAAAAAAAATAAAGGCTGGCAAGGACACATTAACTGATGGGGCCCCACATCCCCTGTGAGAATTGGCAGAACTACGATTAAATGTTCATTTCTAGTCAGCCTTGAGTGAGGGTTTAATGAATTTTGCAAGATTAAAGGGTAACCCTGCAAGTTGTTGTAATTCGACCCGAGCAATCAGCGCATTCGTGTATTTTACTGAGTCAGTGCTCAAGAAAACAAACCGATTGGGGTGCAGATCCTTTTGATAGTATCAGCTTCAGAGCTACTGCAAGGAGGTTTGATGCTTTCAGCATATGACTGGCAAGAAAAAAAATTAAATATTTGTCTTTTTTCCCCCATGAAAACATCATAAAGTATTGAGCAAAATTTCCTTGACTGGCCTTCAAAAAAAAAAAAAAAAAAAAAAGTGGCCTCATAAGTGCAATCTTGACTTACTTTACACATTGAACAAACGTCTGGTGCTCAGCGGGATTACGTGTTTTTTAACTGAGGGAGACAGTCATTAGGGAACGTTTCGGTCAAGACGAGAGGAAGCAAAAGACTCTTTTGTTGGCTCTTCAGTGAGAGTTGTTGATGTTTGCACTGAGGCATTACTGCGCTGATGACGGTGGGTCTCCTGATCTCAGTGTGAGTGCAGCAGCGCAGATGTGAGGAAATACTTGAGGTCAGTGACCGTGGGACTGCGGAGGAGCCGCTGAAATAGAGGATCTTATTGATCGCAGAGAGACACAGCAGAGGAGTCCTGAGTCAGATAGAAGTCTGCCCTAACTCCGGCTGTGACATCAAACAAAGTTGCATTGTGATCTTTTATAGCGAGCATGATGTATTGCCGTTTGTCCGCATTATAGCTCCTCACCGCTCCAATTAAGAGCTTTCAGTTCGACAAGCCATGAAAGATTAATCAGCCACGCCTGATACTCTGCACTTCGTCCTGTGTCACGTTGAGATTATTATTCATGTCAAACATTTGTTGCTTGAGCAGCTTATCAAGGCGTTTTATAAGCTGCCGTTGATCACAGATACATGTTACCACTTTAAAGAGAACTTCCATCTGCTTTGAAGCATCATTATAAGTTGCTGTGTGGGTTTGGTACTAAGTGATTCCAGCAGAGAGAAATGATGAATCCGTTCGCAGATGCTGTCATCCCACGTGTTTACATCAATCAATATCAACCGGAGATGAGTGAAGAGGATATTTGTTTCTTGTGGTATCACTGCCATGTGAAAAGTTCAATACCACCACCATATCTAACTAAGGACAATTAAAGAAGAAAAGCTCTACATATTAGGAAGTATGCTTATTTGCTTTCTGGTAGGTAATTGACAAAGTACCACTCTTATATCTGTCCTTGAAATCTGCAGCTACAGACAGCACCTGGTTAGCTTAGCTTAGCACAAAAACTGGAACCGGGAAAGCAGCTAGCCTGGCTCTGTCCAAGGGAGACAAAATCTTCCTACAGCACCTGAAAGTTTCATTATGTTGGAAATGTACATTTATTTTGGTTGAAATTTCTATTACTATTTTCCTCTCTTCTCGCTGCTTCAGTGAAGCACAATAACTCTTGCTTAGGGCGTGGAAAACATCACGGTTTAGCTCAAAATACCTGTTGCCACAAGAACAGCTGGAAATATCCCCACTGGTGTGACTCAAAAGTCATCTAATAAGCACATAATGTGAACGTGATATGCCACGTTTGCTATAAATGTAAATCTTGGATGTAAATGTGGTTTAAAAACAAAAAATTGGCTATTCTTACGGTAGCCTGACGTGCCAGATGGTTTGTTACAAGGAACCATCTGGGATGTCTTCCTTGGAAACTGTTTGGTCAAGCGCAGGAACTTTTCAAAAAATACTTGGCAGGTAATCAGATGAACCATCTGTCTATCACTGTCTAACACAGGCTGACCTCAGTCAGATCAACAGTTCTCTTGATCACATGATAATGTCATCTTCCAACAAATCCAGCTGCCTTGCAAATTACATTTTGACTCAACTATTTTATCCTGATAATGACAAATTTACTACAATCAATTTATTGTGAGTGACTTTTATCCCAATCCACTATAAAATCTTTGACCGCCCCATCCCTACTCATTACCCCTGAAGCCTTAGAGGGGCTGGAAGGTCAATTTTTTAACTGTTGATCAAAGCCAGTTGAACATTTTCCTCTGTTTCCAGTCTTTATGCTAAGCAAAGTTAACTGGCTGCTGAACATGATTATCTCATCAACTTTAGGGTAAATGTTGAACTATTCCTTTAGTGCACATACACACATGGTAGTGGCATTGAGAAAATGCTGCAGGTCTACTTAATTCATCAGGTTCATATCCATTTTAAGCAAAGTACTTCATTATTCTTATCATTATTAAATATGCATTTAATTCAGCAAGCCACCTAACCCAGAAATACTAACACGCTGTTCTGATCATTAGATGCAATGTGTGGTGGACATTATTTCCTCAGGAATGCAAAGTGATTCAACAAAAGAAAGGATCCCAGAAAAGTCAAAAGGAGAGCCTGGAAAGAAAAGAAAAATACCCACAAAAGCCTGCATATTTCCAGCATGAGCTCACTGCACCTTTCTCATAGCACAGACGCACATATCCTGTATAAAACCACAGCAAGGCGCATAAATCTCCCTGAACAGACCGTGTGGGGGCTGAAACCCATAAGCATGTCATTTGATCCCGAATCATAGCAGGCCTGGTAAAGTAGCCCAGGTTTTCTGAACCGCCATCTCCCATATTGATCTGTATGGAAAAGGTTCCTTGATTCTGAGCTGAAACCAGAGCCTTGACAGATGGAGAAGAAATCAGTGTAGATAAAGAGTGCGTGGCTCTGTGTTTTGATGGAAATTCTGGGGGTTGGGCCACACAAATCAGCCTGGATGACATTTGTTTTCTCTTTGTCAAACACGAAGTAAAAATTCATGTTCAGCTCACTGTTGACGTGCTGTTCATCAATGCATTTGGGGGATATTCTTCATCCTATCACACATGAAGACATCTGTTAACCTCTCTGTCTCTGCGCAGAATATTCCCAATCGGAGGATACCATGTCGGCAGAGCGCTCCCTCCGGCTCCTTTTTTGCACGGGACAACACGGCCAACTTCCTGGCCTGGTGTCGTAAGGTTGGAGTTGGAGAAACATGTCTGTTTGAGTCGGAGGATTTAGGTGAGTGAACACACACAGGCTTCAGTGTCCTCATTGGGCTTTATGCTGTCCCTGGCACTGCCGGGGCATTGGACTCAGATTTCTATCTCCTGTGAATGGCGTGTTTGTGCAGGTAGAGCGATCACACAGGTTGGGCTGCTTCCCTCTTCTTTCCCTTTGAAGCTCAGAGGACTCAGATCTCCAGGGTCTGATTCAACTCCTTTGACATGCACACAAAGCTCACATGGGCAGCAGCAGTCTGCTGGGAGCACTGTGATGGGAGCAGCTCTACCTGACCACAAGGGCGCGTGCATCCCCAATAATGTGCTCATGCACGAAATGTCTGAAGAAAAACAAAGGGAGCACAGACAGAAGGGTGTGAGTTAGGGAGAAAGTAGGCCAACGCTATGCAAATGTTTTCCTCAGCCCCGAGTAGGGACATTTTCCCTTCCTCATTCTCAGTCAGGGTTTCATCTATGTCTCGCTATCTACTGCAAGTGTTTTTTTGGCGAGTTATGTCACTGAAATATGCTCGCAGTTAAGATATGTCTGGACTGAAATACGCTCCTTATGATCAGATGTTCAGTATGTGACCCTGAGAGTGACAGAGCTATCGAGAATATTCATACATTCCTGTAATTTCTGACTAACGGCTGGTGCACCATCGCAAAGCAATCTGAACGATGCAAATCATTTCTGAAGGCCGAGTTACACACAGAGTTATCTGTCAACACTGCACTGTCACATGAAGCACACATGTAATTGTGATCTCAAAACCGCTGACACCTGTCTTCTTTCTCTCTGTCTGTCTCTCTCTGGATGGATTTATCAGTTCAGCAGTAGATGTAACAAAAACAGGTTTGCTATCATGCAGTGGATATTTTGTTTGTAATGCATGGAGTGCTGTGTCACATGTAACGTACATCTTGCATCCACCCTCACCGTCTTTATATGGGATGAACAGGACTGCAGAGGAGAGGAACATTTGAATGCATGAAGCTCATTTTTGTGTGGCGTTTACCATCACACAGCCACCCATCGTCACTTTATCATCATATATCATCATTACAGCAATGCTTGCTGTAATTACACAATGCTAAAACCTGATCTCTCTCTGCAGTTCTTCATAAGCAGCCACGAGAAGTGTGCCTTTGTCTTTTAGAGTTGGGGCGGATAGCCTCAAGGTAAGGTCTAGCTATTTTACCATTTCCTTCTTGGGGCTGTTTAGCAAATACCTTCTTAATTCTGTTCTTACTTGTTTTGTTTCTTTGGTCTAGGTACAATGTGGAGCCTCCTGGCCTTATTAAACTGGAAAAAGAGATTGAACAAGAAGAGAAAGCACCTCTACCACCTCCCTCACCTGTATCTCCAGCCCAGCCCCTCCCTCCATCTCCTTCCACATCTCCAGTCCTGTCTCCTTCCCTGTCTCCTTCCCCGTCTCCGACTCCCACCAAAGTCACATCCAGCAAGAAAAGCACAGGGAAGCTGTTGGATGATGCTGTAAGTTAGCAGCAGTTTACCTCTGGTGTTGCATCAACTTTTGACACAAAGGTGGAAATATGTGACATATTTATCTCTGTGTGTGTGTTTGTGTGTGTGTTACAGGTAAGACACATCGCTGATGACCCCCCCTGCAGATGTCCGAATAAATTCTGTGTAGAGAGACAGTCACAGGGTCGTTACCGCGTCGGGGAAAAGATGCTTTTTATCCGGGTGAGTTGATTTCAATAAGAGTTTCAATAAGTTTAGATTTATAGCGACGCCACAGTGGAAACATTTTCAATCCATTTCAGAGGCTATTATAGTACTTTTTATTAATTTATTTGACAGATATAGTTACTAATGACTCCACAGGTCAATATTTTACTCATCATATAAATCATATAAACAGCATCTTGCTAGCCAATTTATTTATAGCTATAGCTCAGCGGGTGGAGCAGGTCGGCTAGTGATCGGAAGGTCGCTGGTTCAAATCCCGGCTCCGGGCTGGGCTGGGCTGCATGTCGAAGTGTCCTTGAGCAAGATACTGAACCCCAAATTTCTCCTGATGTGCAATTGGTGCCTTGCATGGTGGCCTCTGCCATCAGTGAGGGCCCTGCGATGAGCTGGCGACTTGTCCAGGGAGTACCCTGCCCTCGCCCGGAGACAGCTGGGATTGACTCCAGCAACAAACCCTGCGACCCCATAAAAGGGATAAAGCGGATGCGGACAATGACATGACATATTTTATAGCACTTGGATGGAGAAAACCTCACAAAAAAATCTTCATATTTTTGCTGATACACTTTCATCCATTCTATTATCTTTTAAATCAGTGACAATAAGGTCTCACATTGCGACGCAGACCTCTTTTCATTCACACAGCATATGGCCCCATGTTGATTCTCGGGGCTGGGTTTGGGATGAAAGTAACCTATTGTGTCTGGAGAGCCCGCCTTTGCTGTAAGGTCTCATTTACTGCGAATGGTATTCTGACAATGTCCATCTGCAGCCTGCCAGCCAACATAATGCGTTAGGAAAATAACATCCACACATTTCCATATGATCTGTTGACCAAGTTATTACCTGGAAAATATTTCACTAAACAACAATACTCAATATCTCATCTTACAATTACACAGAATCCATCAGCCCAGGAAATGTTATTCAACTTTCTCTGAGTACTTTCCCTCCTGGAGACAGACAAATGGAGGCTAACGCAGATTAAAGAAGTAGCATTGGTCCCCTTGGGATCCTGGTTACTTGGCAACCCACAACGAGGATTCACACCTCGAAGGATGTGATTCATGCCGTCAGTACGTTTAGGAAGAGAGGACCTTCAGAAGACAGTTTACTCTTGGGTGTCCTCTGCTGTCAAACTGTTATATTGCAACTGCTAATGTCAAATCTCAACCAAATCAAATGTCAGGCAGTGTCAGGTTTGGATGAACAAGGCTCTTTTGGAAAATTTGTGAGGACAATGAGAGTCAAATTTCCAGCTAGAGCAAGACTTACAACAGAACAACATAAATCTGAATATTTATCATCATGTAATGCCTCCTCAATCTTCATCACTGTGTTGCTCAGCAACCAAGGACGAATTGTGAGAATCTCACATGCCTTACCTTACATTGTATTTAATAGACTCACATCTATTATTATATTACATTGTATTACATTATATTATATTATATTACATTATATTATATTGTATTATACTACACATTTACCTCAAAGGGCTTTGTAATCTTTACAGCATACGATTCACTTCATGCTTAGACCCTTGATTTGTTTTAGTGATCTTGTAATTAATTTTCTACACATTTGCATGGATACATCAATTATGTCAATACCATAACATATTGGCTTACCTGGGCTTTAAAGGTGCGCTATGTAGTTGCTGGGAGAAAATAATTCAATTCAAACTCTGTCTAACATGTTAAATTCAAACATATTAATCAGGAATTATAAATAACCCTTCCTCAAGAACACTGTTGAAGCTCAAAGCTTTGGAAGGGTCCTGCACATATAAACAAAGTAAAACTGTGTTCTACTTCTAAGACAATTTGTTTATTCAGCCATCAGAATCAAACAGAAGAGGAAGATTTTTCTCTTCTCTTTATGTTTCTTCACAAAAACTACATAGTGCACCTTTAGACAGGTAAATAACCCAATTCTGTATTCAAATGGTGGCCATTTCCCTCTGACGTCACGCTCAGGGTGGGAAGCTAAAATGTTGTTTTGCTGTAATCAAGGTTGCAATTACATATTCCTATTTATTTTCGCCCTGTAATTAAAACGTTCGTACCTACTGGATGTAGGCTAATCAAATGGTAGCTCGGAAATGCTTGAATGCTAACGTTAGCTAATTAGTTATCAAATATGTCTTCTGGTCCCTCCGGATTTTCACTATCCATCATCGAAAATTATAACAATTTGTCAGATTACCTATGTTTATACATCTTGCAACCTAGAAAACAGCAGTAGCTATAACATCATCCCAGCATTTAAAGCTTCCCACTCAGTGCAGAGCGTCAGGAGAAAATGGCCGCTGTGTGAATATGGTCTATGGGTCTCCGTCTAGATTCCACCATACATGCAAGAACATGTCCTAAACAGTGTATTGCAAATAAAGACAAAAGCAAAAACATGAGAACTAAAGCCTCTTGATTCAGTTAAAAAATAATATCCTCCAAAAAACCCTTGAAAAGGAGAAAATTCAGGAAGATCAACAGACATGCACGAGATGTTGTAGCACAGCGTAGACAGAAATTGCATGTTTATTATCATGTGTAATCGAGTGAGATAAATCATCTGATCAGGCAAAAGGAACTGTTAAACCTCTGCTCCTTTGTCTCTCAGCCTGCACTCTTCACAGTCAGATACTTTAATTAAAATTCCTTGGATGGTTTTACCCCCCGGCAGCTGCTTCCACTGAAAAGGCATGAATACAGTCTGTCTGTACGCAGCCGAGAAGTGAGGACAACAGTGGCATGTGGCACATATATGAGTCTCCACAATTATCATGACATCCCTGAGAGTCTGACCTTCTCAGCTCCTGGAAAAAATGAGGTGGCTGTAGCCTCAACAAGGGGCTAGCGTAACATCACAGTGTTTGTGAGAAGTGCTGTCCGAGATCAGCCCCGGGCCGCTGTCCTTCTCTGGACCGCTGAGGAGGGAATGGGCTTCAACAAGGGTCCTGTCCCAAAGCAGCATGATTGAAAGCCCTCTGCGTCACACAGGTCCATTAAATCCACAGTCACAAAGCCTGAGGGTTTGGCGCTGGTGATTGGAAGCAGTGCCCTGCCAGTGCCCTCCTGATTGATTCTTCTAAGAGGCTTATAAATGTTGGATGTTATGCTGCTGGAGGGCAGGAGGCCTCATATCTGGCTGGACTGAGGTGACAGTCTCATGAGGTAGTTTACCCTTTTTATCAAACGATTTAGTTTGGTATTTGTCTGAGTCATTCTCCTCCTGTTTGTGTTTTTAAAGACAACAAACAAAGCATCCTAATCTTAACAGCAACTACTCAATTCCTTCTTAGAGGGGCCTTCAGTAAACAAGCTTGTTCTAGTGGTGGTGTAATGGCATGTTAATGAGGTGGGAGGTGATACAGCTCCATAGTGGCTGATATGTTTTGTGGCCATTGCCTCTGGGAAATGTGAGTGCCTGAGCATGCAATATATCAGCCTTAAATATCTTCTCCTGCTTATTATAATGGCCGATGTTGCCATGGTACCCAACCTTGAGAATGTGCCTTGATGTGGCAGGTGGTATCTTTTTTGACGCAAATGTTTCAGATCAAACATGAAAAAAACACTGCATATAAATCATTGATAAATCAAAGTATTTGGGGTTATTTTATTGATTCAATAGCTATTTTTTATTCATGTTTGCCATGCTAGCAGCCTTGCTCAAGGGATGGCAACGCCTGTCTGTCTGTCTGTCTGTCTGTCTGTCAACTTCTTTGGTCAAGACTGAAATATTCCAACAGCTATTTTGATGGACTACCATGAAATTTTGTTCAGACATTCATGATCCCCAGAGGATAAATTCGATGAACTGATTCTTCTCATAGCGCCATCACCAGGTCAGACTTTTCACTTAGCATCTACAAAGATAGATTGCACAAAACTTAGTACAGACATTCATGGTTACCTCAGGCTGAATACTTAAGACTTTGGAAATGACCTCAATTTTTGGTTAAGGTTTACAAATATTGGATGTATTGCCATAGAATTTGGTTGAATTGTAATAACTTTGGTGATTTCCTGTCTTTAATGTAGCACCAATATTATACTATTCCAATACTCTGATTAATAACCCTGCACCCCCATCAGCCTCTGCTGTGTTTAACACTAATAAGCAGATGTTAGCGTGCTATCACACAAAACTAAGAGGGCAACACCATAGATTTATGTTGAAGCCAGATGCAAAGACGGCACCCATTCCAACACCATTGATAATTGTTCGAAAAAGAAGTTTTCTAGCCTCTGGGTTTACTTCCTGGTCATGCGGCCCAGTGACTGTGTGCAGTAGAGTTTCCCCTGCTGGCCCCGACTGCAAGCCCATAGACTTCACATTGTGATGATGGCACAGATTTTAAAATGCTTTTCTCAGCTCGGGAAAGTTTTACAAATATTAAAAGTTTAACAGATGGCACAAAGGAATTGAATGAGTTTTATTTTTATTTTTTTTATAAATAGTCATCAGTAATTTGGATATAATGACTAAGCAGGTAGAGGCAAGCATTAGAACAAGTAGAATATTGTGGCAAGATTAGAAAACTACATCATTTTGCTGTAATGCAGCCTTTAAAACATGAGGAAAAGACGAAACATACAGCACAAAACCTAAGACGATGTATAACCTCATATTATGCTAGTTATTTAATATTGATATATTGCCCAGCCCTACTGTGGAACGTTTGTCTTCTTTATTATTTAATCAAGTCAAACAGTCAATTATTCTGTATTTGAATGTAGTCTGGTCAAATGGCATTAGGCTGCTGAGAGCTGGAGGAAGCTTCCCTCCGGGGACATCAACCAGTCCGAGGCCCCCCGACATCAATCAACAGCCTTTTACATCAAAGCCAAGCTTAAGTGTTCATTCAACTCAAGCCTCAATCAGTGAAATGACATTAGTCCTATAGAAGCAAGGACTCAGCTTTGACACACTGACATCACAAGTGATACTATAATCCTACTCCTCTCCGCAGATGCTGCACAACAAGCACGTGATGGTGCGTGTTGGTGGAGGCTGGGAGACCTTTGAGAGCTACCTGCTGAAACACGACCCCTGCCGCATGCTCCAAATCTCCCGGGTGGAGGGAAAGACATCCCCCGTCAGCAGCAGCAAGTCTCCCACCATCAAGGACCTCACCCCCGACAGCTATCTGGTGGTGGCGGCCCACTACCGCAGCAAAAAGTGAGGACACGAGACTGAAAAGTGGCATTAATAAACTTGAAGGAGGATGACTTCTCGCCTTTGTTTACTGCCTAACAGATGTGGCTGTGTAACATATCCCTATTCTTATGCAGCACACTTGTGTAAAAGTGATGCTTTTGCTTTGTTTTCTCTGTCAGAGAACTCAGTCAAATGGATGTTTGTCAGCAGATAAAGCCTTGAATCACACTTAACAATGTGTTTTATTTAGTTTTACAGAATAAGCCCAAACCAACTTTGAATGTTTTACAATATAATGAGTTAACTGGGTAAAAGTGAAGCTGTACCTGTGTTTTTTTTAAATTACTAATTGTATTTTAAGCAATATATCACTTAGAGTAGGTAGAATCTTTACAGGTTTAGGCACATGTGCTCCTTTGATATAATCAACCAGGCCTTGCTGTGTATGGTTGCAGCTGTATTTGTTATAGGTGCTGAAAAACAGAACTTTTTCTGAATGACATTATGTAAGTGGTGGAGGTTTCAGGACATTTAAGAAGCCAATATTCTTGAGAACCTGGCATGTGAAATAGTAGAACGCAAGTAGACTACGACTTTTTTTACTAAGGCATGAAACAAAATGGCAGGCACGCTGCAGAGTTATAATATCCACTTATTTAATGCACCAAAGTAGTGACGCCTCGAGCAGCACTAGACCCTGATGAAGAGCTGGGTTTATGCTGAACGTCACTACTTTGGTGCAGTGAATAACAGATATTGGAAACTTACAGTGTGTGTTTCCAGTTTTGCCCACTTTCAACTCGCCCTTTTTGGCTTGGATGTGTCTGTACACTCTTATTTTTGCGCTGTGTTGTCCCTCCGCTTGTTTATTTGCCATTAGGTTGATGTGTTAAAGCAGCCAACATTGAAAACATGTGTGGCATCGCACTCAACTATGACATTAGACATGACAAGAGTAAGTGGAAATCTTACAGTCCAAAGAAAGGTAATTTACCAAATTTATAAATGATTCTCCACTGTATTATAGTATTCCTATAAAACCTGCCAAATCTCTCATACAAACCAAACATGGGTGACAAAATGTTACAGCGTTTTTTCTTTTTTTATTAGGCTGATAAAGCAATGCTTAGAGTGTTTACAGTTTGAATAACTATTCCATGCAATGCATTTTTATACTATTGCCATTGTTAATAATTAGTCATTATTGTGATAGCTCCTACTTTGTATAATTCCTACGGACAATCACGTGTATGCAGCATGTAGTGTATGTATGATTGTTAATACAGCAGATTTACTCAGTTGAGGTTCTCTAATTTGTTGTATGTTACTGACCTCTGGAGGTAGTGCAATCGTTGAAACTTGATGGATAATTTCTTTTTCAAAGGTTTAGATTCTGACATGTAATAGATATAATTCATCTGTTGATTCAGTGTATTATTTTTTAAAACTGTTCTACTTTTCCCCTGGAAATGAATATGTGGGATGGTATAAGATCACTGGCTATGCAAAGTACATACGTCCAATTTCTGTTTTTAGATGTAAATTTTCAATAAATCCTCAAACCTTTTGAAAATAAATATTTGAAACATCTGCATTGTTTGTATTTTAAAGACTGGGGTAAGTTTTCAGACCAAAAGCCCAAGTCTTAAAAGGTGCAATATGTAACAATTGTCCTACTCAAAACAAATACGACAGAATATAGTTAACTGCTGCCAACTGGCTAGCTGCTGTTAGCGAGTAAGCTCAATCAGCCGTGCAGCTCGCAGTACTGATTGGTGTTCACAGGAACACAGTAGATACATGCAATACATAGACGTCAGAAAATAAATCCTTCTCATTCTGTTGATAATTCAAGTTCATTTTCTCATGTTTTCAACTAAAGTTCTTAACATACTGCACCTTTAAAGAGGGGTCTGCATTGGAAATAAACCTAATTCTCATACAGTTCATGTATGAGAAAGATGTTGAACAGATCAACTGTAGAGCTTAACAGTCTGCGCCCATACTTTGCTTTACAGTTTATTCCTGCGGTATGTTACAAATAGCACCACACTGACTATATAAACTAAATCTAAATCTTATCTGAACTTGAATCATCTCTGAGTAAAAAACAACTACTCATGAAATCCACACAAGAGTAGCAGAAATGTGTTTTATTGTAGCAAATAACATTGGCTGGATTTCCTGTTCTACAAAATGTCGAGAGCACCGGAAGCATTTAAGGATCAAGTGAAGGCTGTAAGAAATGCACTCAATTTAAGCAAGTCAAAGTAAATACTTCATCACATACTGTACACACTTCACTTATTCTTTTCCTTCATTTTTTCCCCCTTGGTACTATAGTAAATGACACAATTCTCTCCCAACAGAGTGGGCAAGCATATTTGCTTTTCACCAAATTATGACAAACTGTGTGCAAATAGATGTCTATTGAAAGCTTCTGTTTGTCATATGGCAATTCACAAACACATTCCATATCTCATTTAAATTAAGCAGGCATCACATCAATGTTTGTATACATTATAATTCAATGCAATAAACTATTTGTGCAGATAATAAAACAAGACAGAGAAGGCTCTATTAGATGAGCAACAGCAGAGACCAGAGCAGAGTGCTATAGGCCATGAACACAGGTGACCTCCTTTGACCGGCTTTAGTTTTTTACAAATTCTCTTTGCTTGAATCACCATGGTGACCGGTTTTGAAACATATTTTCAACATCGACACCTCACGTTGCCTCCCTCATTATAAAAAAGGGACTCCCATGTGAGATGCTCTCTCAAAAATACCCCAGGGACAAGCAAAGTGCATGACGAGTTCAGTACAAACCAACAAGTTATGGCACTGTTTGCACCAGTCTTTATGTCGGCCAACAAATGGAGCCAAAAATGAGGTGAAGTTAGTGTTAAGCGGTTGCTTATTACGGTAGATGAGCCCTACAATAAGCACACTTACGTTTCTTTGTAAACATAAATTATTTAAGATGTGAAATGCATCATTTAAATAACGGATTTTTGGAGATGTCATTAAAAAAAACAAAAAAACAATAGGTGATGGAGGTGGATTTACAGTCACTATTGTTCCTCGATAATGAAAAGCAAAAACCTTGTAGTGAAAAAGTTTGTGTTGAGAATAGCTTAGTCTTAACATGACAAGAGAATAAAAGTCTTTTGTGTTAGTTAATGTTAAGCACTGTAAGACTGTCTAATCAATCATGTAATAAACAGCTAGATGTGTATGCGATGCGTCATCCCTGACTCCAAAGGTCCAAACCAGCTTGTATAAATTGGCAACAAGGGGGTAAGACCTGCTGTTCTGTCTGTAAGCACTTCAGATTGTTTTTGCATGGAGCATGACAACTGTAGCTGTTTGTCTCATAACATTGTAAAAGAGGCAAAGAAATTAATCTTAAAAGTGGACAGTAGTTCAAACACCTTTCAAGTCATCTTGCAGCGATACTTATTCTTTCAGCCTCCAAGGTCAAGACTTCAGGATTCACCATCAAGAGTTTCAGCCCACCTGCCACTAAAGAAACACAGGAATCACATTTTTGTTCTCATTTTGTCAATCTTAATCTCAAATTTGTATAATATTTTGATGTTATCGCTAACTAGATTTAAGATTCAAGCTACAGTTGATTTATACATTTTACAGAAATTTGACTGCGTGATGTAAAACACTGGTTTACCACAATACAAGTGAGCGTTACATTACTTTTTACTTGTAAAAATAATCTTGAAAGCATCAGAACTCACCCACAAATATTATGACATTATCGATAAAAAAATTTTTTATCCTCAAACCATTATAATATATAATTTATTAATATCATCCGGCTTCACAAACAACTAAATCTGTACAAAGCATCGGTTATGTGACAGAAAGAAACATTTCTTCTTGACATAAATGTCAGTTGAGTGAATGCATATAACAACATCCGATTTAAAAGTGTATCTGCGTTTATGAGATTGACTTTTGAAAGTGGTTCAGTATTGCTATAGTGTTCAAACATATTAATTATTAAAGATGTTCCAGTTATTACAGAAACCACACAGCTCGAGGATGAACACAAAACTAACCTTCAGCCCACCGCCACCCGACACAGAAGTGCTCATCTCCTGCTTCTCAATCTCCTCCTGTTTTTTCCTTTTCCTTTCGACTGCTTCTGGATTTTTGACACCCCTGTATGTTGTCTGAGAAAGAGACATGAATATGATCAAGCAATAACAGGCAACAACCTCATGAAAAAAATTGTTTTTTATCTTATTTGTAGGTTAAAAGACATATACAAGCAAACATGCGTTAATATTTTCCCATGACCGTTTACATACAAAAGCACAAGGCATCTTCAAAAAGGGAATTCAACTGCCAAATAAGGTAATTCAGGGAAAGGATGGAGCAGCTAACTGGAATGTGGCCGTGTGTTAGGGCTTGAGGTTTCCATCTGCGGTAGTACAAGTGTGCTCTGTCAGGGTGTCAGGAGTTTTGAAGATGAAAAGAGTGACTTGGGGAAAGAACGTGTTGCAGCTGAGACATGAGCCAATCCAAAAGATTCGCCTGGCAAAGAAGGGTTATATTCTGGTTCATGTCTACTTACCTGGATACAACTTTTACATGCCGCTTACGGACGTGCAAGTGGCTTTTCTGTACGATAAAAAAATCACTCACCACACTGTCAAGTGCATCTACCTTTAATGAGGTGTATATATTAAACACATGGCTACACAAGTCATATTATGTTAAGTGGCTACATTTTTTAGTACTATTAGATACATGCCGAAAACAAATGCAGTCTGGACAACCCAGCAGTATATCATGTTTTTATGGGTTCTTTGGAGGCTGTTGTGTGTTCTGCTTTGCTTTGCTTTGTATTGTGTTGTACTGTGAAGAGTTTCTAGAGAGGGTAGACGAAGCGTCAAATCTTTTTTTTCTTTGGTCGGACAAATGCAGAAAAAAATGCTCGGGGAAGTAAATAATTATAAAAATTTCCTACTCCTAATTTCCTAAGTCTACTGTTTCAGTGCAGTGTCTACATTTTGGACAATGAAGTCCATTGTTGAACTGTAAAATATCCTGCCTCCGTTACGAATCTGTGTCACGAGTGTTTGACAACAATTTGATGTTTTGATACTGAATTTTATAAATCCCTAAAATTGTACTGGAATCAGCCCAAAAGAAAATCCAGTTTGGTCAGACTCAATTTCATTGATCCCTGAAAGGAAAATTAAAAGCCACCAAGCAGACTAACTGTTTTAACACTTCTACCAGCTTCAACATTTAAGCAGTGAACACATTAATGTTTCCATAACTATAATCCAATAATATCTAGTGCTAGAGTACTTTTACTCTCGGGACGCTCTGGATGCTAATACTTTTGAACCTTTACTAAAAAGCGGCACTATGCAGTTTTAGAGAAGGGAATTCAAACTCAAAATTCTGGTTTTCCACAATCAATGTTCTCAGAAGAAAATAAGGTCCCCTGAACACTGTTTGAAGCAAGACAGGTGGCAGGGTCCGCCACATGTAAACATCAAAAGTAAAAGTAGTAGAGTGAAATTGTGTGGTCCTTTAATGTCAGGTTGTTTATTCAGTTTGTTCAGGCATAAATAAAATCCACAACTGAAAATATTTGTCTTGTGATTACAATTTCATCCCCAAAACTACATAGTAATATTTTTTTTTAAAAATGCATTACTTTTATTTGTAACTGAGCATGTACACTCTGTGTTATTGTTACGTATATTCAAGTACAGATCTGATAACTTATCCCACCTCTGCACAATAAAACTCAACAATTTAACAGATAGTAAATCCCTTCATGGTGGTGGATTTATTTCAGGGTTGTTGTATATAGAGTACCTTTGTTTCAGCTTTATGACACTTAATAATCTGGTAACCAAATTAATCAATACACTGTTTTGACAGCACTTTGATACAGACAAGCAGACGCACCCGGTCGTAAAAGAAAAAAAACCTACCTCTTTTTGTCTCTTCTCGGCGGCCTCAGCCAATTGTCGTCTTCTTGTCTCCTGAAACACCACATTTTAAATGTTGTAAGCCACAGCTGAAAGCAAATTGTCCTCACATTACTGGTTGTGTTGGGCCTGGAGCATACTTGTCGTGCCACCTTTCACAGAAGCTAAACACAGTCAACGGCTCCTGAACATATTAGGGCCTGTTGGTGTCCGACAGGTCATTTATCAAATCCATAACTGACTTTCGTTTACATTAATTTGCATCGAATCATATTTAATATTGTGATACATGCGGGACATTTGTACTTTACTAATGACACAGCTGGAGATAAAAGTTTAAGTAAATTAACTTACAGGATCTGGAGTGACAACAACGTCGTCCGCTGCTCCACCCAGGCACGGTAAGCACATCCCCATACTTGAGTTGTTATTCAACGCAAAAAAGCAATGTAAAAATTGAGTTATCAGTTTCTGTTAGCTAGCCTAACTTACTAACTACCTAACTAAGCCAGCTGGCAAGCCACTTTTAGATAGAAGAAAACAGGAGCAGCAGCTTCCACTCCCATATGCAGTTGCTGGGTCGCCTAGCATAACGTTACCGTTAGCTAACGGCTTCTGTTAGCTACTGTAACGTTAGCATCCTTGCCAGCAGCTAGTTTAAGCAACTACTACAAGCTCAGTTACGTCTCCAAGCCAGTGGGTAAATTACTCCTCCTCACACCTCTTGTTTAATCGCCTCGGCATTTAGAAACGATCTGTGCGAAGGTCTAGCGTCGGGGCCAAGTGTTTTTGCTCTGAGTTTGTTTTGGTCGGAGTTGAGCTGACTGGACCGTTCTCCCAGGGTGTGTGTTCAAGAAAGTTGCATTTACGGTTGTCTTCTAGCCTGCTAGAAACACAAGAAACAAGCTCATTTTCATGTAAGCAGTCAACACACCACAAAACTATTCCTGGTTTAATATATAATGAATCATTAAGGTGTAGATATCTTTACTTTACTATGTTAAAATGTGTGTAATGTAGAATAGTCTGTGTGTAAGGATCTTGAACGCAGCTCGGTGTGACGGGTGGGTGGATGCTTCACGGTCCAATTATGATATCCGCTCCAACAGCACCACCGTGTGGCGACGGATGGTACATGTAATAGTCGCCACGGTGAGGATGAGAATATAATATATGATGAGTGCTAACCTACATACTGACGGTTTGATTTGAATTCACGCACGACCGACGCAATCAATGCAGAGGAGATCTGAATATAGTCGGTTGATATCCTGGATTGATTCATTACCCTATAATGGTGTGGACCTCCAGCCCAATATATGACATAATAGGGCGACAGGAGTACTAATTATAACCGATTATATATTAATGTCACTAGTGTAATTAACCTATATGGTGGCAGATTAATGCCAATATAAGTCATAGTCAAAGCTACCTTCTGAGAGAGGACCGACTCTCTTCTGTTGTTATAATTTGTTGTCAGTCACTAATGAGAAAGCTCCAGGTGAAATGAGTAATGCGCCATACAGCAGCTCCCTCCAATCAATATTCTGCAGTCAATAAGCTGAGAGTTTAATGTTGTTCCTCGCTTCGTCACTCGACAACACTTTAAACTCCACCCATCCATCTTGCACGGCTGCACCGCCCGGGCTACTACTCCACAGTTCAGTGTGCTGCACTGTGAGATTGACAGGCTCATGAGACTGCAAAGCCTTTTCTACAAGTTGTCACTGAGAAACTTATTCATGGGGGATTTGTACTGAAGGCGCCAGTACATGCAATGGAAGTCAAGGTGTCACAGGCTCTTGGCAGCTCCTCAGGTAGGTTTGACTCACCTCTGAAGGAGGCACAGTGGGAAATAGTTGTAAAACTGCAGCCAGCTGTGAAACTGAATTGATTCAATAGCTGCTGAATACTGAATCTGATCTGTTATCTAGACATGCTGTAATACTACTACTGATCAGGTCGCAGATTGCAGTCAATTGATTGGAAATCAACATTTAAAATGAGGTTGAACACCTGTTCTTGTAACATTTTGTCGAACATTCTGCGTACATGTTCTCTCACACACTTTCTGCTCTGCACAAGACCATCTATGTACTGTAATTATGTATTTAACAGACACTTTTGGTTAACAATTGTTTATTATAATTCAAAAAACGTAAAGGCTGTATGTGTAAGTGATGGGTGCAGAAGAGTTTTGTTTAAATCATATGGCTTGTCCATAGACGAAAACTGATCCTTTAGGACTGATTAATTTATGAAGTGAGATATGGAATTAATTAATAAACAGGAAAGTTAAAGGGGATCATCACTCAGTGGAAGTGTTTTTCTAAGAACCCACATATCCGCTTCCTTCATTGTCCTTTTCTTTAAATGAGACATAGATTACACAGACGGGGGAAAAAGGGGAGCGTGACTGTTTTCGAGGGAAATCCAGCAAACATGTCCAGCGTCACTCAGTTTAATGAGCTCTCTAATGCATGAACGCTGAGGCTTTTATTAGCTGTTCTAAATCATCACTGCCTCAGGCAAGAGATGAAAATGGCAAAAAACTGTGGTTATGTCCTGATGGCTAATAGGGCAGTGTTTTCATCTGTGTGGAGCCATGTGGATAATGTTCAGCGCTGTGCAGAGACTCTGAGAGGGACACGGGGGCAAACTGTGATGTGGTGGCTCTGCTGGAAGCTGGGTGAAGTATTTAAAATATAGTATAAATCATCAAGCGTTTGAATCTGGTTTTGGATCCTTCTGTCTGTGCCCCCCCCACAACATGTTTTTTGGTCACCGCTCACCAGTGACTATATTATGCAGAGATGTCAAAGAAATTGTCTCAACAGAGTGTCTACTCATGGACAAACACTGGAGATGTATGCAGGAGGAAGACATTCTTGCCTTTTTATTCTTCTGTTTTCTCACTAATCCTTCATCTAATGCATTAACTTCTAACTTCTAATAGAACAATAATCACTTTCTGTGTCAGTTTGCTGGAAGTCAAGGTCCTTTTTTTTGGAGCTACAGTTTTTTGAGAGTTTGCATGCTGTTTTATAATGATAGTCACTGTTTATAATTGTGTTTAAAGGCTGTCATTTTTGCTTCCCTAATGCAATTTTGCCTAACTCAACTCTGTGGAGCTCCACATTTTATCTGTGCATGTTCAATTAGAGGGGGAGACAAGACTGTTGTGATTTTATGGAAACATTGGTATGGTCTTAAGTTATCATTGCTGAGCAATGTAAGCAGTTTAAGGGATGTAAGGTACATAAACCAGGTAGTAGTTGCCATCATGTAATGGAAATACACCATAAATGCTCTCCAGACTGGATTAGCTTATATGTAATAAGGTGATAAACACTGATGCCCCCTTTATTCAATTGATAAGTTGCCGGAGAAGATGTTCATCAGGCTGCACTCAAACAAAATTACATTTTCTTTATCAGCTGCTGACGGTTACATATTGTAAAGTGTTTCCTGGGCGTACATTAATTCTAATACATAACCCCTCAAGCTCATCAGTCATAGAACCCAACTGTACCAGACTTTTGGGGCCGATATGATTTTATGGAGTAAACTATTTGGATATTGTTATATAGGCTGTTATTTGTATTTATATATAAACAAAAAATATCTAACTTAAAAGCAAAGGATCTTTGGCTGTCTGTCTGTCTGTTTTTATGTCCATGCATATCTCTACAGCCATTCATCCCTCTGACTTCTGATTTGGCAGGTGTATTGCTGAGGACAAAAAAGAAATGCAGTGTCAAGTGTGAAGTTGTTTGTGATGAGAAATGTTGAAGATGTCATTGAAAGTTAAGAGACCATCTCTTATGAACTCAGCCTTCATTTCCATCTTAACTAACACACCAGTGTGAGCGTTTGTGACTGCAGACACGTCATTGCTGTTAAAAACATTTAGAGGGTATTCATCTCTAAAAGAAGTTTCTGTCTGGATTTAAACCATTCAAGTTATTCATTTCTTAATGTTTTAATTGAAACATTGTCACTTCATACATTTAAAGGTGCACTATTTAGTTTTGAGGAAGAACATATAACCAGAAGAGAAAGATCTTCATTAACTGATTTTTATGCCTAAACAAACCACATAAACATACTCTCTGTTTTCATGACTGAATAAACTGAATGAACAAACTGACCTTAAAGGACAACACAACCTCATACTGTTTTACTTTATTTACATGTGGCGGACCCTGTCACCTTTCTAGCATCAAACGCAGTTCTGGGGACCTTATTTTCCTTGGAGAACAGCTTGTTTATTCAGTTATGGAAAAATGTATACATATTTCCGATGTTGTTTTGTTGTCTCATTTAAACAGACACATATTTACAAATTCACAGGACACATATGTTGTGGTCAAACGTTTACATACACTAAAGACAACGTATATCATGGCAGTTTTCAGTTCCAGTGATTTCGAGAGCTCTCACTTTTCTGTGATTGAATGAGAGGAACATATGCTACTTTGTCAGAAAAAACATTCATGAAGTCTGCTTCAAATCTCAATTTATTATAGCTTCTGAAAATATTATCAAATCTGCTGGCTCAAAAACATACATAGAGTCATTCTAATATTTGGTAAAATGTCTCTTGGCCATTTTTAACTCAGTTAGGTGCTTTCAGACCTCTGGCTGAATACTTAACTACTCCTCTTGACAGAATCGGTAAGGTTCTAAATTTGTTGGCTTCCTGGCACAGACTTGTTTCTTCAGCGCTGCCCACATGTTCGCGATGGGCTGGAAGTTTGAACTATGTGAAGACTGTTCCAAAACCTAAATTCTAGCCCAATTTAGCCATTCATTTACTGCTTCTGATTTGTGTTCGGGATCATTGCCCTGTTGGAACACTCAACTGCACCCAAAACAATCCCAGAGCATAATACTACCAACACCGTGGCAGACAGGAGGCATGGTGTTCTTGGAGTTAAAGGCCTCACCTTCTCACCTATAAACATATTGCTGCTCATTGTGGCTACCCAACTCATTTTTTGTTTCTTCTGACCATAGTGTTTTCCTCCAGAAGGTTTTTTCTCTGTCCACGTGATCAGCAGCAAACTTCTGTCCAGCTTTGAGTTGCTGTGTCTGGAGCAAAGGCTTCTTTTTTGCACGGCAGCCTCTTAGCCCATGTTGATGAAAAATACACTTGACTGTGGACACTGTCACCTGTCTTCCAACATCTTCTAATTAAAAAACTTGATTATTTGTGGTTGATTCTTGACCATCCTGACCAGTTTTCTATCACCAGGTGATAGTTTGCATTTTCTTCCTGATTATAGCAGTGACACAACTGCACCTCACACTTTATACTTACAAACAGTTGTTTGTACAGTTGATCTTGGGACCTGTAGCTGCTTTAAAATGGCTACAAGTTACTTTGCCAAATTGTTCAAATCAATAATGGGCTCTTTCAGATCAATGCTGAGCTCTTTAGACTTCCCCATTGTAGTGTTTGTGGTCTAATGGGTGTATCAAACAAGCCCAGTTAAAATAGGCCCAGAAAAGTCATCAGCTGTTATCAATCATAATCACTCTGAAGAAGTTAAGAGGCCATGCTACAAAGAACATTTGATTCACACAACTTTTTAGAATCACCTAAATCATTCAAGTTGCTGTATGTATATTTTTGAGCCAGCAGATTTGGTATCTGTATCAGATCAGTGTGTTCTGCATCGCTCCCTCAAAAGCCACCAGAATGAGATTTTCTAAATGTTTCTCCATTGCCCCCATGTTAAAGGTAATCTCTGCGCCATTGCTGTTTTGGTAACATTATAATGCATGTGTTAAAGAAAGTGAGAAAGAATTCCTGGATCCTCATGAAACATTAATGAGGTCTGCTCTGGGCTGAGACCCATCCTCCATCCTATTTTTGTAGGAATCCATTCAGAACTTTTTTTGTATTCCTGCTTACAAACCAACAAACCAACCAGCAAATAGACAATGGGGGAAAACATCTCGCCCCCTCACAGCACTGGCTATCTTTATCAAGGTGTTAGCTTATTTGATATTATATTATTCTGATAACCCTATGCAGTCAGTGTTATGAAACACTTTGGATGAGCAGCTCTCAAGAAGGCGGCAAGCTGCAATACTAGAGAATACTAGTTTTAAAACAGTACATTTAACTGAAAATGTAATAATCATCAATTTAACATATCAAAAAGCATCTTTTTCTGCATTAACAGATCGGAAAAAAACATACACACCGATACTGCTATGTTTGTGTTAGACCAATATCAGCCAGCTGATAAATGTGTCGGCTTTAATCAACAAGCCCAAGATGTGTTTGTGACATTTATTGCAAAGTAGTAATGTAGTCACAGTCATAGTAATTGTATTATCCAGACAGTCTGGCTTTGGGTGCCCATTTGGATAAATGAAACCTTTACATGGTTAATGGAGGCACACTTTCTCCCAGCATCTCATCATAGATTCAGGGTTATTTGAGAGAGGAATTTAGTGACTTTAAACTTTGAAATGTATTTGTTTGAATAAATAATCAATTTGCCAGGAAGTTCTTGCAGGAAGTACTCGCTCATCAATCGATCTACCTGGTGTGTGTGCAGTTTGGAAAAAACTTAAGGGTAGTATATTGCTGCACTTAGACTCCGGCTTTAATGGACAAAGCACATTTGAGAGGAAGTGATTGTTTCTGACCAGTTGTCTAGACCTCTGGTAACCAAGACGCAGCAGTTTCCATCAGCCAGCAGTTATTTCCTTGTCCTCCAGTTATCTCTGATGATGTTGGTCAGTTCAGCAGTGAAGCAAAACATTATCCTTAATCAAAAACCCCTCCTTTCTTTCAGGCTTGGGTTACACAACCTGCTGGCAGCAATTCTGTTGCTGTCACAAACTAAACAGTGCACATTCAATATTTAGCATTTCAATAACGCACCAGCATGTCTGGCAGCAATCTGTAGTTTTATGTGGGCTCCACATCGTGAGGAGCTGCTGATGGGAGATGTAGCTGTTGAACCTGTGGTGAATCATTTCTGAGATGTAAAGTACCCCCGAATATTTGTGAGTCATGCTGTTTGGACTGTGAGTGCAGCCCCTCGGCTCTTCCTGTTGGTCTTAATGAAGCTGAATGCGCACAGGAGGAGGGGGGAGCACACATCAGCACACACTGAGTGAAAATCTCTGACTGTAGATGCTTATTTCTCCATGGTAAACAAATTAAAATGCATTATTGTATGCTTCCTCGGTTAACCCTGGCAGTGACCTGTGTTGGATTCAGAGGGGTAGCCTCTAAATTATGTAATAAAGCAATTACAACATCATAACGGTTCAGTGGCTGTACAAAAAAAAAGGGCAAAGATGAATTTATAATGTGCATTAAGCTGTTGTTCTTCTTTTTGTGCTGATTCTTCCCCTTCGAAACATACACATCGTCAGAGGATAATGTACCATGAAATAATGAGATTGTATTTGAAAACGAGGTAATTATTTATCCACACGAAACTGGCTTTATCAAAGATTTAGCCTGGTCAGACGAGTTTCACAGCTGTTTTTTTGAAAGCCAGAGGCCTCATTGTTCTCTATTAGTGTCAAGTATCAGAGGGTAAAAAGGAATTTTAAAGACATGTTAAAAATGTATGAGGGCAGTAACACGAGAGGTCTGCTGTGATCATCTACCAATTTTACTGATCTGAACACACGAGCTCGTACATTTTCCCTCTGATAACTTAAAAAAATGGTGTAATGCGTGCCAGGATGTCCTTCAAAATAAAAGCAGCAGTAAAACACATCAGTACTGTAGACTCACGCCGCTTTGTCTCATGTTGATGTGTGTGTTTTTCAGGATCATGTCATCAGGACAACTGTATATTCCTGCCCCTGCTGGAGAGTCAGGCCTCCAGCTCCTCTGGAGCCGACAGGCCTGCTGCCATCAATCCCACCATCAGCCACTCAGTGTCCTGGAGCTCCTCGCTCGCCAACAGCACAGACACCGACCAACACTCTGGTGAGTTTGCCAGGAGCAGTGGTGAATCAAGTTTTCTTCCATCCATTACATCCATTACATCTAAGCTCTGCTCATGCTTGCTGGGCATATTGCTGCACACCTAATGTGTAATAAAGTAAAAGCTTAGTACAAAGACTAATTCCTTGAATAAGAATAAATATGGGCCGTGCTGTCTCTGCCATTGTGGGCGTTAATCAGGCTGTCAAGCGCGTAGATTAATCTAGCGGTCAGCTAATTAATAGACAGAAATGAGTAAGCACACATTTCATGCCAATTTTGAAATAACAAAAACAATCTATCATTGCATTAACACCAAATACTCTCTGGTTCCAGCCTCTCGAATGTGATTATCCACCACTTTTTTCAGTTTTATCCCATTATGATAAAATAGATGGGTTTTGGACTTTGTGTTGTACAAAACAAGTCATTTAAAGCAGTGATGTACAATAATATCCACACAGCATTGTTATCAGCTGATAATTAATTGAAAATGAAGTATTGGCATTCACCAAAATGACAATTTCGGCTGATACAACGGCTGATAAGACGACCGACCCAACAACCACAATTAATGTTGGCAATAAACGTTCCTGCAAACCATAGATAGCCGAAACTTTAGGATTCCTTGTGTTCTAACTTTACGTATCTTTAGGTTCAGTTTTCAACACTGTGCTCATGGTCTGGTCAGTGGCATCTGTCATGAGAGGTGATCTGTTGACTAAGGAGTTTTCTTATCTTGTCTAGTGAAAGTGCACATTTAGAAAAGCACTATATATCTGCATCTGACATCATTGTGATAAGAGTTGGTTTAATAATATGTGAATTTCATCGCAGAAGAGACTTGATGTTCTCTGCAGTTAGGTGAGGAGAAATATGTGCGTATATCGCATCAGCCAGAATAAGTCCTCATATCAGATATCAGCAAAATTCTAATATCCTGCATTCCTAATCTATAGTAACTTGGGTTGGGATATTTTTGAACTACTTTCTGAAATTTTATTGACTAACTGAACATTTCAAGAATACATTGCAGGTTTGACCTCTGTTTACGAAAAAGTCGAGAATCTTAGAGTGGAACTATTTGCTCTGAACTTCTAAAATTACTTCGTCAGCAGATCCCTCAGCAAGCCAGTGATTTAGCTGTATGTGTTGCAGAGGTCTTTCTTATTCAGGAGCCTCTGGCACAAGTAGAGACTTCTTTAATTCTTTGAAAAAAGAAACACAAAACCTTTTTATGCAACGAGAGATGTGTTGAATAGAGAAGGAGCAGCTTTGAGTTTTGCCTCAGTGTAATCAAATATCTCCACCTACACCTGCTTGGGACCCTTTCTTTGACTGAAAAATGTGATTGCTTTGTTTTCGTCTATTGTAATCTGACTACAGCTGGTTTTCAGTCATATGATTCTGACTGCTGATTGTTGACAGCAAAAAAACAACTGAAAATTAGGTTTGCTTCCTGAAATGGAAAGCATCTCAGAGTGCTGATCTCTGGTACGAGATGAACATTATTGGTAGGCTTTTGACTTAATGAAGGCAACTATTTTGTTCGGAGGCTGCATGAGTATCATACTATACATGAATATTGTCAAAAATACTTAATTATTGTATGTTTACATGAACAGGCTGAGGTGAATAATGCAAAAACCCTCTGAGGTTATTCCCCCTTTTTAACCACAGGGTGGCAGTATTTGATTTCTCTAAAACCTCGCTCCCTCTGCAGCGCCATCATCTGACCTACATCTCTAAACCAACAGGCAGGAATGGAGGAGATAAAATTTTAAATGGGACTGACCGTATAAAAGCTGCTTACTTATTAATTTGTCTGTCCAGTGGAAGAAATGCATTTGCCTGGTAGTTCAATTACGTGTTATAGGGGTTGGCACACGCATGGCCCTGCCACCGGTCCTCAATAAACATCAGAACAGTGGGAGGAGTAGAAGCGTGCTGAGCCGCAAGAAAGCAGATGGTATTTGCATCTATGACAGATGCCAGACTACTCCCATAATGCCAGCGCAGACAAACACTGATGCACAAAAGTAGCACTGCAGAGCAAACCAAACAACCTGTGTTATTGTGACCCAGTGGAGACTGACTGGATCACAGCAGTCAGATCAAGGTCTCCTCACAGAGAAACAACACAAACAACACTGGGCTTCCTCACTCCTGAGCTTCAGGTCCTGATCGGTCTGCTGGTCTGTAACTCGCTGTGGTTGACATTGAGATAAGACCGACGACATTGCAGATAAACCATGATGGGATCTCTGTTTGTTTAACACAACTGAAGGCCCTGAAGCTGAAGTGATAAGCAGTCGATATTGTAGGTGCTGCCTACATACTATCACTGAGGTGCAGGTTCAGCTGCATAAT
>OMLP01013464.1:0-18576 GCA_900302685.1 Spondyliosoma cantharus
GTGAATACATGTGCGTCAGCTTGTGTGTTTGACCAAGTGTGTGTATTTTGTGCGCACATTCAGCCTTTTTAAATAAAACGCCGTCATGCTCTGTAGCTATGACTGATCGTACGTGTGACTGAGAGACTGGAGCGTCTGCTCTCTCGACTGAATTGCGATCGTGGCTTTCCCCCATGCACGTCTCTGGATTAGTCACTCTAATGATAGCCACTTACCAATCGAAGCTGATCTAATTGTTTCACTATAAGTTAGTCACTATTAACAATATTTTCTTAATGAATTGTAATGGAAATGCCGAAACCCGAGCAGCCAGGAACAACAGGTCTGCCTCGAACTCCTTTTTCTGCGTGCGTAAATGTGCACATTCTCTTCCTCTACTTCCTAGTTAACCACCCAACCCCTCACCCAGCCCGAGACCCGGGTCCTTCACAGCTGTCTGCATTGTCCCGCAGGTTCATTGAATGGCTCTGTGTTCAGTTGCTATTGAACAAGTCACATGCCCCTTCATCAACAGCACTGACAACACAGCACATACACGCACAGACGCACACATTCGCAGCTGGGGGTTGAGCCATTAGCGCTCGTTTTATTGGCCACTTGGCTCTCCGACAGGACCACCTTAGATTACCTGCAAAATCAAATTCTGGAAAAGTTCAACAGGAATCCTGATGCAATTAAAGAGAGAGCAGATGCGGCTTCACTTACAGCCGATTGACGTGTTTTCAGCCGAACACTTAGGCCAGCTTTGAACCTGCAACCTTTCAGTTACCGCTTCACTTCCCCGGCTGTGAGAGCTGCACTTAACATTTTGATCTTAGGAAAGGGAATGCGAAAAGCTTTTGTTCATCGTCCATAACATTCCACATTTATCTTCATGTCGCTCCCTGCCTCTTTTTACACAGCTATCTTCACGTGCGTGTGCTGTTTCCACTAAGCTGCTGATGTTGACTGTGCTGACTTAATAACAGCGTTCTGGTGCCTTTGTCTGAGAAGACCTAACCACCTTTGATTTTTTTTTTTTTGTTTTTTTAACGATGCCTCCCTGCATGACGTGAGGTTTACAGGTTTCATTCCCCGCAGAAATACTCCTCTGTAGGAGTCATCCCAGACCCCGCTGATTTACGACGCTGAGATGTTTGGCCTTGTCATACAAGATCTAATTAAGGCTGCCGGTGCTTTAACTCAGCTATAACTGGAAGCCAAGCGTGGAGCCACAATATTTGATCCTGACATCATCTGAAATGGAAATCTAACTCCCACATTAACAGGAAATGATGATGATGATAAGTCGGAGATGACCAGGTATTAATCTACCAAGTATTGTTTCATCACAGCAACGGTTTTTATAAAGTTTGGTGTCACATTCACCACTCACTTTTTCATTTTCGGGGAGGCATGTTCCCCATTTGCAAATGATTACGTTCAGGGTATCAGGTCTGGCTGTGTTTAACCACCACCAGGAAACAGGCACAGAACCAGATTTCTGTTGAAGCACGCAATGTTTACATCACCTAACATGGAAACTATTGCCTCAACCTTTGCCGTAAATTCAGCGATTTCTCACTTACAACCCATTCTTGGAAAATCTCCACACCTCTCTCACTCTCTTTGTATTTTACAACGTTTCATAATTCAGTCTAGGTTTCTATAAAAATGTGACGTCTTATGCTAACAGCAAACACTTTTTCAGAATAACACCCGAGCCATGAATTAGATTGCCGAATCTGTGACTCGTACAGCGTGTGCCTCTGCGTGAGGCCGCCTAGATGCCACCATCTGATTTCCTGGCGAATGACTCAGCCAACTGCGACTGAAAAAATGCAAACAAGCGAGGAAAGGAGCAGGTTTGCGTTTGCCCCAAGGATCTGCATATGGAAATGCAGATCTCCTTGTGTCTAGTTTTGTGGGTATTTGTGCGTGTGTGTGTGTGTGCTCATATTAGTCAGAGTGGGAGAGGAAGGGAGAGAGAGCAATTTGGCTGTCTGTTTTGTGTGTTGTGACAGAGCGTGTGCGTGTGTGACACCACAGCCGTTGATTCCATTCCGTTTCACCTCCCGCTCCTTTCGGCAGTACCTGGAAACACGATTCATATTTTAAACACAATATAACGCAACTGCACCCTCAGCACGCTGGAACTGATTTACTTGTCTGCCATGCAGATGAAAGGCAGACGAACACGCCGCACGTGAACACAAGTTTAACTTCTGCGTCTTTGACTTCCGTGAAAAAATACTTGTCTGACACACGCGAAAAATAACCAGCGGGGCAGCACGCCTCCTCACATCAACTCCACCATTACCTCGCTTTCAACCACACATACATGTATTTATAACACGCCCTGTAAAAACTGCACTCTCCCTGTCTTTTATCCAGGCAGCAACTCCCTTTGTATGTGGGGGGGGGGTTTCAAAGCCAAGCTCGAGGGCACTTCAGCAGAGGGAGGGCAAAGAACATCGCACCGTGTTGTTTTGCAGTTATAAAACAAATAGGCCATTACATATCAAATAGTCTCTTGACCTTTTTACTATTTTAGATCCCTTCGTTCAACGCAACCAGTGCGGAGCGAGCTCTCAGCCGGCGTGACGGAAAATATGCTTTTGCATCTTCTCGAACAGATACACGTCTCTTATTCCATGTACTCTGGCATGTACTTAAAGCTTGTTAGTGATGTTCAACAATCACCTCATTATACGTTCATCTACAAAGACAGAGTCATGCAAAAGGGGGGGCGGGCGGAGGAGCAATTCCCACAATGAGATAATGTGGTGCCGATATTCTTTGATTCGTTACTTTGACTGGCCAAAGATGCAGACGGCTCAGATGACTGTTCGGTGGATGTGGCTAATGAACAAACACGCCGCTGCGTGGCTCACAAACCTGATAAGGATCACTTGAGGTAGCGCAGACGCTAATAAATATGAAGTGGCTGAAAAGGTCAAATGAGAAGGGGGACAAGATTAGAACACATCTGTGATTCAATTAGTGTTGAAACGAGCTTCACTCTCACTCAGCAGTCCCCTTTGAACGATTCTCCCAAAAAATTCTGATTAAATTGAATCAAAGTGAAGAATCTATCTATCCATCTATCTAGCATTTATTCTGGGAACACAGCATCCCAGCATTATGTTAATCTGTGCCTGTGTGTGTGTGTGTGTGAGTGTGTGTGTCTGTGAGCAGAAATTCACCTGGCGCCTCTGCCTCTCTCAGGGATTTTGGGTATTAGTGGTGCAGTCTAACATTGTGACAGGTGACTGTCAGGACTCACTAACCCCCATCCAGGTCACATCGAGCACATCAAGTATGCTAATGGGGTTTTGGCAGGCAGCATTCTGCCCTTGCACATTCCCTTCATTGACCCGCAGTCTCCCTCGCATTTCTATAGGTTCTGTATGTCCTTTTATGAGAGCAAAGACTGCTGGAGAGTGGCCTTGTGGTTACAGAGACAAAATATCTCCAAGGTCAGCGGGTGTCCATTAAGGAGACTGTTGAAGTGTTTTTGAGGGGAAAAAAAGAACCTTTATTTGCTCTTGATCGGAACAGTGGGCAAAACTGACTTGTTTGCAGGAAAAGTACATCTGCGCCAGACACAGAAAGCGATGAATGAGGATTGACCCCAGTGAAAACAATAATAGAAAATGTGCCAACGGTCTCCTGCATTTTCGGCGCATTACTTCCCAGCCTGATACAGCCGCGGCACAAAGGAAACACCTATTGAATATGGGCTTATTTGTCGAGATAAGGGCGGAGAGAGAAGGGAAGAGCGAGAGAGAGAGAGAGAGATTTCCAGCCTTGGGTGTGGCCGCTTGTGATTTAGAAAAAAAATGTCATTCAGTGCACACTCATTTATACCAGCGTCGTTTGCTTGTAAGTCTCCGTAGATTTTAGCAAAGAGAAAGAGGGAGAAAAGAGGAAGGAGTCAAGGAAAAAAACAGGGGGAGAGAAGGGGGAGCAAGAGATGGGAGTGCAAGAGAGAAAAGAAAAGATATTCAAAAGGAGACGGAGGGAGCGAAGCAAGAGAAAGAGATGGGAATGAAAGGCAAGGGGGGCCAGAAAGGTAACAAAGGGGGGGGGTGGCAGGAGGGAAAATGAGGGAGAGGAGAGGATGGAGAGCTGGTACACGCTCTCTTGTATTCCCAACAGCCCCTGCGCTTCTTTCATTGCCACTGTGTTTTTGGCATGCCGACATGCAGCGGCCTTCAGAGACTGTGTGTGCGAACGTGTGTGTAGACATCTACGGTGTCCCGGGCATGTTTGTGTGTCTGCCTCAAGTGTCTGTGTTTAACATGGAGCCTGATGGGAACTGTTTTCGCTCATTGCCTTGCTGCAGCCCAGGGAGCATTCGTCTACTTCACGGCTGTCCTTTTGTCTCCTCTTCTCCTCTCCAGTCCTTTGCCTCCTCCTCCTCCTCCTCCTCTACCTCTCCTGCCTTCCTCTGCCCCTGTGCCAACCGGGGCATCCATTCACAACAGCTCGATAGCTCTGGCAGCAGACTATGTAGAAGATATCAGCACAGATTCCCGGACCAAATGTATGAAAATGTGATAGCAGCAATTTGTCCTTGGGAAGTGGTGTGTGAAATTCAATGGAAACATTTCATTGGTGCTGAGGACTCTGTGTGTGTGTGTGTGTGTGTGTGTGTGTGAGCACGCACACACATGCTCACCTGTGTGAATGAATGAGTATTTGCTTGTATGGGTGGAAGCTAGTGATTATCCGACTGTCTCAGAGGCACGAGAAGCATAAACATGCACAAATACACACACACACACACACACGTACACACTCTTTTGTTCAGTAGGACGTGGGCTATTGTGCTGCCGGTGCAGTCGGATTGTGTGAGCAGTTACCTCACAGCTCTAATAGCAGGTTTCAGGCAATTTTGTGTGTCAGCATTGGCTGACTCAACAAACAGAGCTCAATCACATGGGAACACAAACCCTTACTGTACACTTACATAATGCTAATGCATACACATTATGCACAATACAATATTTAAACAATAATAACACTAAAACACATACAAATAGAAAATGAGACATGTTATTAGGGCTCACACACACACGCACGCACACGCACAAATCCTGTTTGTTCACTGGGGGTGTAGCTAGAAAGAGCTGGAACCGGGCATTGAATAAAAGCCGTGGCTTTTTGAATGGCTGAGCACCACAAGAAAAGGGCTTAGCACCCAGCTTTGCCATTCTGTTTCAATAGCCACTCAGTCTCTCTCACAAACACATGCCCTCTCTCTCTCTCTCTCTCTCTCTCTCTCTCTCTCTCCCCCTACCTTTGTTTCTCTTAATACAGTCTCTCCTAATACAGTCATCTGCCAACATATCAGATCACCTTACAATGCACTTCCAGTGCAGCATGTAATGATCGTGTTGAATCTAATTAAAGACGCCTACTTCCTGTTACACCCGGAACAGCTGCCCGTGTGTCTGCAGCGAGGGGCAAAGCCCCGATGCGGTCCGCATTTTCCGCATGCCAGTGGCTTCCAATTACTTTAAAACAGTTTAAAAAATACTGCGGTGGTAAAGACCAAAAGTCTTTGAGGTCTGCTTGTTTCTTTTCTGCCTCTCCTCGGAAACTTTCACAGACAGGATAAACAAAAAACAGAGCCAAAATAGGAGCTGGGGACTACCCTATTAGCGCGGACTCAGGCTAGACACACCGAAAGCGGTCTTTTGGCTCGCCGAGCAACTGCTGATGATTTATGAAGATGTTTCAGGGTAATTATCAAGTCAATTATCACCGCCAGTCATGTTAATTTCCCAGGTATGCCCTCGTTTACCTATGAGGAGGGGAAAAAAAGGGAAGGGTGGGAAAAATGAAAGGGAGAAAAACTGGCAGATGGGGAATCTTAGTAGATGAGTAATTACTCTCTACCCCCACCACCAGCACACATACACATCATCATACCCCCGCTCCCCTGTCCCCTCCTTTCAAAAGAAAGGATAAGGAGGACCAGGTGACGTGCGAACCCTGCGGGCAGGCTGCTGCTTCTCACATCATCTCGTTAAGCAGACAGAGGCCTTGTTACGGTTTACCTGCTTGCCCAGTCATTAACCATTCAGGTCAAAGATGTGGAGAACAAAAGGGAGGTTAGGGCAGTTGAAGTCAGGAATGCAACCCGCCAGGTCAGGGCTCTGCAGGCCTGTGTGACTGAGACACTCTCACACATGCACACACCCTTTTCTGTTACAGCCTCGCAAATCCTCACACACAAAGACCACACGAAAGCACCGAGATTTTCTCTTTCTCTGTACCCTCACATACAAAGAAGTTTGGGGAGCGGCGCTTTTCGTAAAAACAATTAAAATTCTAATGTATGCATGCGACATTGGGAATGAAAGCCGAAACAATGACCCAGATGCACTCACATACCAGATGCTGTGTATATAAAACAGCAGGCAAGGTAAACTGGGCAGGTCAGCTGGTTTTGTCTTTTCTCTTTCCCTCATAAATCCTTCCTTCCTTTTTGCGTCTGTTCCCCTTTTGTCTCTACCTTTTATGACAGTCTCACCTTCACATCAACAAGCCACCGCTCACATTCCTCTCCGACTTTTCTCCTCTTTAGGTGTGTGTGTTTTTGCTGGCTCTAACTCACCAACCGGCTTCAGAGCTTTGGAGTGAAGTCGTTTAAGTTTCCACCGTGCAAAAACCTCGCCAGCAGCATTGTATGAGATAGCTGGAAACAAGCTCATTTCTGTCTGCCTTTTTTTCATTCTCTGCGCTGTGAACAACAGTTAATAGTCTATGATGACAAACAGCTGTGGACTGATTTAGATAAAAAAAAAAAAAAAAGGTTTATATTTTCATTTTGGGGACGGGGCTTTTATTTAATTTCCGAAGCGAGTGGTGGCAGACAAATGTGTTTATTTGTTATGCGGCATCATTAACTGAGAGTCGGAGGTGCAGAGGAGAGATCATTATTATTTATGGCTATTCTCAATGCCACATACCCCCCAATGGCTGGGTGAGAGTGATCACGTCGCACTGTTTTGGAGTGGAGGCTCTGTCTCTCACACTGTCTGTGTGTTTCTTCCTCTCGACCTCCCCTCCACATCGCTTCCAGAGATTCTCGTCGGACCTGCATTCTTAATCGCCACTGAGTTAATTAATCTCACACTTGGCTGCTGTAATAACTTGACTCACTAGACCTCCTCTGTGAAAATGGACTTCGCCTCTTTAGCAGCTAAAAGCAGCAGTAATGAGCCAGCCAGGAATCAGGCAGAGAGAGTCCGAGTGTCGGGAGCATCCAAAAAAAAAAAGCCTCGTACTCGGCCATGTCGGTGCTATTATCTGCCCGACCTTACATTCCGCATTCACATTTTAGCCATTTACTTCACACCCCTACAAAGTGGCCTCTGTTGAGTGTAGCAGCGCCGCTGAACGAGCTCCGGTTTCTAGATCGCCAGCATCGCAAGGTGATATGAGAAAACGCAAACATCAGCTACAGCGTTCTGAAAGCAGATGCAACAAAACCTTCATGCGACCCCAGAGAGGTATGATGCAATTCGGAGTGAAAAAAATGTGAGCCGAGGAGAAGGAGAAGACGTTTCTGGCTTTTAAAAGGCACTAGTTGTTCTGCTGCCTCAATAAACTCTGACCATGTTTATTTTAAGGCATTAATATAATTATCCCAATAAAAGAAAAATTAAAAATCACAGCTGTGAAAATTGGCCGCTGCAAACCTGCCACACAGATTCCAGGAACCCGGCTTTACAACTTTACAGTACACAGGGGGATTACCTTTATGACACAAAACAGTAACGACATTTATACTGCAAACAATACAACTTTATTCTAGTTCCAGGATTTCAACGGCATGATCTCAATACAATGAAGGGTTGTTGTTGGTTCTTATTTTTTATGTTTACTCTTAAAAACAAATAAGGTGGGTGGCAGGGGCAAGTAGCAGCCCTTACTTTTTTATGGGAAATTTGGCAGCAGCTTTCAAAACACATTCTGTTCTTTACATATCACTTTTATATGGGAAAAAAGAGGGTGTAAAACGTGGGTGAAGATAGAGTAGGGACAGTTACAGCCAGACATGAGCCATTAGCATCAACATGCTACCTGTTCTCAGCCCAGCTGAGCATTATCTGGTCAATCTCGTGGTCAGGGATTGGTGAGGTCCCAAACCTGATTACGTATTAATGTATTTAACCTATGGAGAAACCACTCGATAGAAAGGCACGGCACAGAATCCAGGCGCTGGGCAATTAAAAGAAAATGACGGATGGACAGACAGACATCCAAGGCTGCTGGGGTCCATATGGCATGGGGCTTTCAGAGGCCCACTTCAATTACATAAAGACCTCTGTGCATTGGCATGACACACAGAGGGCCTCAGACAGCAACACCAGAGAAAGACGGAATAAACCATACAGCGGTTAGTAACACACTAACAGCACAAAATGGCAAGGACACTGGTCCCAAAATGCAGCGGCTTCACACTTGCACACACTGCACAGACAACATGAGCGACCCGTCTTCCTCCAACACACATACACAAACAGAAACCCCTCCTGTCTTCGTCCTAGTAAGATGGATGTGTAAATAATCGCGCCATGATTACAGAACCGCTTGCATCGCCGATCCACACTCAAGGACCCTCACACACTTCAGCGAGCCTGCTAAACCCAAGCCAGCTGACTGGCCTAGAGAGTTTTATGCCTCGAATCCTCTTTCATCTGAAGGTGTCCTGTTGTCCTTAAAGCACCTAAACAGCAGCATAAATCTAAAGGAAAGAAGCTGATCGTACATCAGGACAAGGGAGGAGGAGAGGGACGCTATCTAAACAAGAAGTGAGGCAGGTTGAAGCCTGATGGTTTGGCTGAATGATGTGGATGACAAATGAGATCAGGGAGGAAACAGGAAGCTCTAGGTTAAACGTCTTTTCTCTTCGAGCTTGTTCTTTCCTCTGTGGAAGACGCATGGCATAGATATTTTTCATTTTGTCATCTGTTTATCTCTCCATCCCTCTGTCTTTCTCCTGGGATATGTAGGAGGAATATGTGCTACCCTGGCTAATGTATTATTCACCCTTCATTGATGTGTAACTAAAGCTGGCAGTTTGGAGGGAGCGGAGTGTCACCAATTACCCCCACACCACCAAGACCTACGCACACTCACACACTCTCTCACACACACACACACACACACACACACACTGTAGCTCTAGCCACAAGGCTGGTAGGCACCCATTGATTTATCTGCTTACACACAGTGCATGTCTGAGCGCATACATACACACACATATACATTTTCCTGTACCTAAAACATGGATTTCCAACTAAAATGGATGTGCATCTGTGTGTATATGTATGTGCAGGGACACAGAAGGTCATTTGGGAATTTCAGCAGGACGGCAGAAGTATTATAGAGATGCTACATTATCACCAGAAAACACCAGCAGCTATGTGTACGTGTGTGTGTGTGTGTGTGTGTGTGTGTGTGTGTGTGCATACGTAATTGTTCCTGTGTGTCAAACATCCTGAAAAGCAGGGCCTGATGCCTCGGGAGAAACGGGAAAATAAATTGAAATGATCTATAAAAAGAAGGGAAGGAGCTAAAGAAGATCTAAAGGACAACAATTGCGTTAATACATTTACAGAGGTTTAAAGGTTGGATTATTGAGACAGGCACTCATCAGTTTAGACATTAACCTTTTACTGTTGGCAGCCCTCTCAGTTTTAAAATAATATTACTGGGATAACTGACTTCCAGAGAAGCTGAACTGTGCCACACTCATGACTGTAAAAAGTATACATGGGCTCAGGGACACTTTATAAACTGGTTGATGGTAAACATTTGCAAATTATTCCGTTCTGTTTTTGTTCATGTCTTACACAGTGCCAACTTTTTGGGATTAAGGCGATTAAAACAAGGACATTAAAGCAACAAAAAGTGAGTTCCTGGCGAAAGATAGCAAATGATGTGATTGTCAGATACTGATGCTTTGGGTTGGCTGCTCAGGTCAGACACCAACCCAAAATGTAAAAAGTATCTGACAACTGGAGATGAGACTTTAACGATCGACCATCTCTCTCCAGGAGGTTTATTTCGGTTGATAAGTCAAAGTAAAAACAATTATTCTGCATATGTAAGAGGCTGAAAAATAGGTGTATATATAAATATGTATAGAAAGCAACAATGACTAACAACCTGAAACAAGTAACTTCTCTAATTCCCTTTTCTAACAAACATACAGGAAATAGACATATATGTGCACATTCGAGTAAACACAACCAAGAGAATCTTGTTTTGCACCAGGGTTGTCCAAGAGAAACAATGGTTAACTTTTTCATAGCTCACCCAGAAGTTCCCCCCACCTACCCACCTGCCTTACTGTGATCCTTATAACACAGCCTCTGGCAAACTTAGCTAGTTAAAAAATAACAATCCCAATGTTTATGCCTAAGCTCACCCATTAGCACGAGTGTTCAGCCGGGTTCAGTTCTGTTGTGGCCTGTGGCGATTCAATCTGAAGGGAATAAACAACAACGGGGCGCGAGTTTGTTTTCTCTCCCCGACTGGAGACCTGGGAAATGAAATGTACCAAAAATATCAGTATGTTTCCATCCAGCTCACATATGTTCCGTCTCCCTTCCACACACGCACAAACACATGAGCCAGACCTCTTGGTGGTCCAAGTGAGCTAGGTGGGGTTGGTAATGCTCCAACCACAGGGTGTGGATCAGCACTGACCTGATTAGTCATCGGACCTGACCCTGAACCAGCCTAAGTGGGTAGAATACAAATGAATCCCCAGGGCCACTGGCCAGTAAACCTGACTCTGGACCAGTGTTTATGGGATTCAAACCGCACCAAACAAGGCCACAGTAGACGGGCTCTCTGACCCTGAACAGTGACTTAATTCAATGGAATGGAAAAGGCTGTTGGGCAGGGTGTTTGCAGGACTGATTGGTAGTTTCAGGAATTATAATATTGGGGTTATAGTAATGATGCCCACTGGCATATTTCAATCAAAAAGGTGTTATGAAGTCAACAGTGCACATCTGTTGTTTTTCCCTGCTTGCAACAAGCCCCTGTTTAAGAGGAGAGGATACACATATCAATAAATCATGGCAGAGTTAAATCTGCAAAGCTCTTGCTGCTCTGGGAAAGTGTTAATATTTCACCAACGTGAAGCCCTCCTGTTCTGTTCCTTCAGGTTCTCTTCCATATCTAATGACTGTCAAGGCTCAACACATCCGGGCTGCTCTATTTATGGGTTAATGAACAGGTGAGGAATTGCGAAAACAGACGGAGATGGAAATTGATTTTTTTTTAAAGTGTTGCCTCATTATCCCATGTGGTCCACTTTATCCATTACCCACAGAAACACAACACCAGACAACGCGAGTTGTGTAACGTCAAGGTCATATGGGTGTTATGGTCCCGTGTGTGCATTGATAGAATGGGGGGTCGGCGGTCTGGATTGAGATCGTATGGATTGTCTGGAAGCAGGGCCATTAGTGAGGGACTAATTAGGGGAGACCAAGTGGTCTCCAGTACCGGTCGAAGCCAAGATTCATAAATAAGTAAGTGCAGGGGCAGCTTGGTCGCTTAATTAACAAAGCGTGAAAAAAGGGCGTGAATCCCAGGAGGCACAAACCCAATCTGGTTGTAAGGATGGGCTGTGGGCAGCGATCCTGTCTATCTTGGTGGCATTGATTGATGGCAAGCCAAATTGAATCTCTAATCATCACCACCTTTTTATATCTGCACCCCTGGGGATTTACAGAGGCCAAAAGTGGCACAGGGGGTAATGCTTTTGTATCCCTTTCCTGACACTAGTGGCATCAACACTGCAACCCCCACAATCTCCCTCTCCAGCTCACTTGACCATCACCATCTGGCCAGGGGTTATCTGACCCCTGTGTGTGTTCCCGCTCACACTTTCATGTCTCTGCCGATTGTTTTCACACTCTAAGCTGTTTGGCTGCGGTATTTAAAACCCAGACACCTCACACGACCCCCACTTAGACACCCTCTGCCACCTAAAGCAATGTATTGCGTTACAAACCACCGAGGCACTCCCGTTTTTTCTTTTTCTTTTTTGCAGACGTTCCTCCTGCGCTAATCCTTTTTGTCCAAGCTGACAGACAGGGAACGCGTTTTGTGGAAAGAGCCACAGGCGACAACGACATGTTGAAAGAAAAGTGCATGTCAGACCTGTCATGTAAAGAAGCAATTTTGGTCAGCGGAGTGAAGGGAGATGACATGCATTTGCCGTGCCTTTTAAACTGCAGACCTCTACATTCACAATGGGGCAAGCCGTCTCGCCAGTCAAGACCTTATCAAGTAGTAGACAACAACAAAGGGTCCCTCAGCAGTAAATAGCATCTGTCTCCCAGCTCCTTACTGTCACTGTTGGGATTTTGATATCACAAGGATGTGAGATAACGGGCGAAGGGAAATAATACCGCAATTAGGGTCTACTGTAACTGTGATAAGCTGCGGTCACAGAAGACAGAAGTGAAGAGGGTCAGCGGGCAGAACGATGGACTAAAAGGATGGGATGAAAGAAGAAAAGGAGGAGAATGACAGTTAAAGAGAGGTGGCGGAGAGATCATAGGCTGAGAGCAAGGCTGGGAAAGCAACAAGGCAGAGGAGAGTGACAGGGAGGTAAAGAAAGGGAAGGTAAACAGAATATAAAAGGAGGCTTTGTCTGCAGAGGATTTTGGTTAATTCCCACCTTTTTTGGGGGGAGGGTGGAAAAGCCCTGTACCTTTCTCTTTTTCTTCTTTGGCAGGCCAGAGCGCCAAGCTGTCTGGCTGGCACAAATGCATACAGGGGACCTTGAAGTTGGTGGCACCTGATTAAGTTGTGCTCAACCAGCACTGCAGTTATACAACCTCAGACTTCCTCTAATCAAATGGCAATAAAGTATACTGCTCCGTATAAATCACTGACCATCTGAAGCGAAGGTAAACGTTGCCACTCTATAAAAATAAACCATATGTTGAAAATGACACCATGCTTTGTTCCTGTTGATAACCTAGTTTAACAAGCCTTTGAATATCTCACACATTCAACCATGAGCAGGTAATAAAACCCACAGTGCCCAGCGATAGGTTAAGTTTCCCATCATAGCTCATATGAGATTTGTGTTTACCCGGAGCGAGCCAGTCTGACTTCGCCTCACCTCCAACTAATTATTTCATTCCATCTGCCATTGACTCACCCGTTCTGACACTATCGGAGATTGCATCTTGACATCGTCATACAATGTTTCCATTGATTGGCACCGGCTTGCTTGTCAGATTCATTAAAAAAACGCTGGCAGATTCTTCCCAGACTTCATCAAAGCCGAGAACTTTCATCTGGGACCCGTGTGAGTGTATGTGTGAGCAAGGCACGGAAGGTAAAAGATAGTGAAAAGGTGGAAAGCAGTGGCAGGCGCGATCCCGTATCTGGGAGGAAGCTGCATGATGCGAAAGGGGAGACTTGGATGAAAGGTTGGTGGAAAATGTCCAAGTCAGGAGATTACACTTTCAGATCAGAACCTACTGCTGCTCCATTCCTCACCTCCTCGCACTACTTCCTGTTCTTCTTCCGCCTCCTACCAGTCATCGTCCCCTCCTTCCCCCTCCGACCTTTACATAATTGACCTTGGCTCCCCTCTGCAACCTCTGTCCTGCATAGTTGCTTCTCTCAACACCTTTTGAAATGAAGTGGCTGGTCAATAAACAGAACTAAGTGGCTTTTGAAAATGAAAACCCTCTCTCACTCACTTTGCATGGCCTCACACACACACACACACACACACACACACACACACACACACACACACACACACACACACCACAGCTCCAACTTTGAGGGGCTTTAATAACTGATAACCTTTCTGACTTTGACTTGGTAGGTGGGGGAGAGGAACATGGCGAGAGTTGGACCTACAGTACACATTGCTCACCTAGCCAAGCTAGAGGCGCCAGAGTAGGGCGGGGCAGTTTATACCTCATGGCAAAGAAGGGGGCATCCCTGGAAGGGAACTAGCTTGCACCTGGCTGAAATCCACCACCTATGGCTATGTCCAGCCTTCCCGTGATGTTCGAATCCGCAGTGCTACACCGCCAGTCTCGCAGAGGTAAAAGGAAGGTCAGAGACCATGTATAAACTCTGGGAGAAGACGTCTTGTCTCCTTGATCTTTTTTTAATCTCTTCTCTCTCTTTCATTTCACACGTACACACTGCTACACACCATCAAAACACCATATTTCTGGGGGAACCAAAGCGGATAAGAAATGAGGAGTCTTTGAACTGCCGGGATGTTTCAAGCCCCTTCTCTTTCCTCTCGATCTCTGAGCTCCCCTGCTGCTCTGTTGGGACGGGCAGAAAGGGGCCTGATCGATGGGGTCTGACAGCAATGAAATGAATGGAACCAGCTGATTGATTCATTAGCAGAGGAGCGAGTGGATGTGGATGCGCGCCTTGACCCTAAGAAGCGGGTGGTTGCGTGGGTGGGGATTTTCACGGGGGCCTGTGTGCATGAATGTCAGGCGGAGGTAATGCGTGCATGCGTGTGTACGGACGTGTGATTAAGCAACTGTCACCATTCGTGTGTGTGTGTGTGTGTGTGTGTGTGCGTGTGAGTCCAGAGTCAGAAAAGACTTCCAAAGGGTGTGAGAGGGGAAAAGGAAGCTGTTGGCCTGACTTGGCACGGGGGGGGTCAGCCTATATTGTCCATAGCTTTCATCTGGCTCATTGCAATTAGTCTTTCACAGCGCTTGATGCCAAATCCCTGTTAAACTCACAGCTAACAGCCGCCACATCACGCAGGCCCTCGAACACTGAATATAAGTGCGTGATGTATGTAAATCGAATGTATTTATTCACAGCCGAGTTTGCTGCGGAGTCAAGGATGCTGTGTAAAAAACGTAAATAAAACCGAATGCAATGATTCGCAAATCAACTGTTTTGAGAAGTGTCCACGAGCTCATGTAGTGCTATCCCTTACGCAATCATGCGTTTGACAAACACACCCAATCATGACATGGATGTTTTATTATTCCATAACCTTTCCCAGTCTTTTGTTGCCCCTGTCCCGGCTTGTTTGAAATGTGTTGCTGGCAACTTCTTTCGACTGTTTTCATGTCAGTATATGTCAAAACTGATAAGCATATTACCAAATCCTGTTTTACTCGCGTTTTTCAAAGCGTCCCAACTTTTTTGGAGATCGAGGGTATGTGTGTGGACATGATACGGTCCTTTCTGAAATAAAACTTCAGTAAAAAATAGTACTTTCAACCAGTTGCAGTATATTACATCTTACTATCAGAAGGGGAAAAAAAAAACGCGTGAGGAAAAGGAACCTTCAAACAAAATGCTCTGTTTAACCGACTGAAGCTGGTGGCGAGCCCACAGGGTGGCCTCCCTTCCCTTCTTCTGTCTGCTGCTGAAAACATGGGAGTGTCTGTATCACACTTACAAAGACTTTATAGCTCTCTGCCATCTACCAAATGGACAGGTGTTAGGGCTGTCTGAGTAACTAAAGACCAGAAGCAACACCTCCACATTTGTTAGATTCCCCCCTACTGAAGGCTTGCCTTAATAATAGCCAGTCGGACTTCTTGACCTTTCTTTCATTGCCCTCTAAATATTGCACTCACTTAGACATTAAAGACTTTGCGTCACTGAAACTCCATTTCAAATTGGAGCCGAGGTTAAATAAATGCTTGCCTACAACTGGCGGTGCATCCAGGAGGCCGCAGTGTGGAACCATGGGGGATTATGTAAATATCCTGACAAAAGGTCACATGTGACTGCTGCCGCTGCTGCCGAAATGTGTCGGATTCAGCGGGTGTGAGCCATACAGTAGAGAGCGTGCTGGAGACGCTGGGAGCTGAATGTGGTGCACTGTTGATGAGAGAGCAGGGGTCTGGTTGAACCTGCTGCTGTTCTCAAGAAGACAAAAAGGGAAGAAAAAAAAAAAAAAAAAGGAGAAATGTTTAATGGAAGTGGGGAGCCCTCGTCCTGCCTGCGGGGCTTTTGAAGTGTAGATGAAGTGCAGGTGGTGAGTGTTTTTGACATCAAGGATGAGAAGTGGGGCAGAATAAGGGGTAATGGTGGCCTGCTGCAACACTGCACTCAATGAGACCCCTTACCAAGTAAAATATACAACGCTCATCCACTCTTCTTCACGCACATGCATTACGGTTAATTATAATGGACATTTGAGCCCCTCGCGTCAGGCATGACTTCAGCTTTTTTCCCTTGAAGCCGTTCCTATCATCACACGTAGGCTAAGTACTGTTTGGAAATTAGCAAAAGCTGTTACACTTGAAGGGGAACAAGGCCTGGAGCTCGGCCCCTCGAACAGTCCCACCATCCACCACCCTAAGGTTAAACTCAACAAAGAATTTTCTCCCCCATCTGTCTTTTCTTTTTTCAGTTAAGACCGAAACCAGGTGATGTGGCCTCCCTCCCCCCTTCGCGGCGCGCTGTTTTACAGCCGCGTCGACTCTCCAGACAGATGTAACTGTTCATTTTTTAAAGACAAATATCAAAGATCTCTTTCTGCTCCATCAGCAAAATTTGTTACAAGAGTCTGTGGCTTGTAAAGAAATGACTGGCGGAGGCCTTGCCGCTGAGAGAAGTCTACTCCCCCAAACTCCACCCTGACTTCCCCCTCGAATATTCCTACGTAATGGCCACCGCATGTCCGCACAGACTCTTGGTCTTCTCCCATAAGCTGTCCAGGTCCTGCGCGTAAACAGCAGAACTGCCCCTAGCGTGCAAGGCCGTACACGCTGACAAAAAGAAGTGAAGCGCACATCTCTGACCCGGTCTCCAGCTGTGCCTTTCACCCGGCCTCGTTGTGCAAGTGTTTATGTGTGTCAACGAGCCGTGGAAAAGTTGCACAGTCGCTCCCTCTGAATGTACACATCCTCTCTCAGTGTATTTTTATTCGCCACTGGAAAAGAATAACCCCTGGAGCTTGATTGTGTTAGGACAGCTATTGTTGAGAAGGAAACAAGACCGGCCTCGGGGAGTAAGTAAGTAAGCCCCCCCCCCAAAAAAAAAAATTTAATTTCCAAAAAGACCCCTGTGTGACCTCTGGATCGGGGTCACGGGACGTGGGCTGAAAGTGGGTGGAAAGCACAGCAGGTCCTAACTCACTTATGACTCGAATATTTTGACACATGGTGATTTCAGCTAGCACTTTTATGGACATCCGGCGCCGACAGGACCTATAAAACGCCAACTCTGATGGCCGTTAATATTATGTCAAACATTTCATCAGTATTGTGGAAGCCATTAATACAACTCGGTGAGGAGAATCTCCGCCACACACGCACGCACACACACGCTATCAAACTTTCATACGCTATGCTTTCCTATCACAAAAATGAACTCTCTATGAAGAAGGCTTTTTGTTCTCTATCTTGTGCGGGGAATAGAATCATAATAACATTTTATTCTTATTAAGGACAAGGGCGAATAAAAAGGGTTGTGTCTCCATCTGTCTACGCTTCCATCGCATGACTTTATTTTTAATTCGGTCCACCCCTGACATACTGTACAACCCTTGTAACCTCCCAAACACGCATTATACACACTCCTACCCTCCAGATGCACCACCCATTTTGCACTCCCTGCGAGTGCAAAAATCTCTCCCTCACTCCCTCATTCTCCCTCTCCCTCTCTCTCTCCCTCTGTGTGTCTCTCCACCCTTGTTCTGCTCGGCTGACTGCAGACACCAGCAGTGTGTCTGTGCAGTGGGCAGGCCCAGACACATTCGCCCTCCTCTGCTCGCTCTCGACAGTGGGTGTCAAAGACCTGCCGTCCCGCAAGGCCCCTCTGTCGGATGGACGGCGGCGCACAAATGCCATGCAGGAAAAGAGAAGCCATACACATGAACAGCTTTTGGAAATTGTCCAGGAAATATGCTGAGAATCTCTCTGTTCTCTCATAAAGCTGACTTACTGCTCACTTCGGCTTGTTTCACCAACACAGATATTTAACTTGAAAGCAATCACAACAATAACGTTGAGGCAGGTAGGACCTATTTTGGCACGGCACACAACTATATTAGCAGCTAGTGGCTACAAGTGGACGCAGCCTTTGGCATTCAGAACAAAATATTTATACGGGCAGAAAAAGATGGTGGGATTTGTCACTGTAAACTAACACTCATAACCTATACTGTGGTAATAATATGCTCACACTTCTCTGACATAATTTTATTTTTTCTGGTTTTATATTTTGCCTCTGTGGAGAGCGTTGTGCCAGCTTGAGAAGCTAAGATAGAAACTGCCTTTGTGCTGCAAAACCCTAAGCAAATACAACAAAAAACGGACAGGACTCGACAACGTCCCCGGTATCACATTTTGTCTCATCGTCCGTAAACACTCCACAGAATCAACACAGAGTCCCGGCTGCCTTCTTTTCACCGGTCATCCTGCCCTGTCCACTTCCTGCCGTTTGCCGGCCCCAGCAGGCCTAACACGGCTGTTGCTTGCCTACATGTGAAATTCCAGCTCGGTGAATCTCTCTCCGAGGCCACCACATGAGCCATGAACCATCGGTCGGCGCACATGAGCGCTCCCGCAGGCCCGTTGC
>OMLP01013466.1:0-13537 GCA_900302685.1 Spondyliosoma cantharus
GCCTTATGCAGGAACCAATAAAACATTTCCATCTGAATTCTCACCAGACATTAAATTTCCGCTGGAGTCTACACATCACATATCCCTTTCACTTGAGATTAAAAGATTACCCTCTCTCTCCCATTTTTCTTTAATGTATTCTGTAGAGTTGGAATTTTCATAAGGCCTTTATAAATGTTTGAGATAACTCTCTTATTAGACTTCTGTAAATAGTTTTAGTATTGTGTCACTGAAGTCTGTTTTATTCTTGACATTATGTTCGTAGTGATAGCATATCTGGAGATACCTGTAAAAAAAATAATTTGCAAGACCATATTTTCTTCTCAGGTATTCAAGGTCTTTCAATTGTTCTTTTTCTGTTTACTCATGAAGTAAAATGTTGTTATTCCTCTTGCAATCCAGGATTTAAATCCATAGTCCATTTTGTATGGTTTGAACATAAATTCATAAGAATTCATTGGATTATTTGTAGTTTATCTTGTAGTATCCCTAATAATATTCCAGATTTTTTGTTGAGCTTTGGTGGTGTTTATATTATACTATTTTATATAAAGCCTCACGTGAGAATTGGGCAGACCCCCTCCATAAGGTCACAAGATACATCTGCAGGGTGGTGAGATGATCAATAAGGTTTTGCCCCAAAAATTTTTGAGCTTGAACTTTCTCTATCTTTTAGATAAAAAAGAAGTTCCATAAAAAGAGACATTTCTATGAAAAAACACAAAGACACAGATATTTCCAAGCAATGGATGTTAGGCAGATGTAAAAGTGTCTGTGTTAATTTCCTGTTTGCTGGGTCTCTTGGCCTGTACTGGCCTTCCTGGGGCACTGGTTTACCCTCTGTGACTGCCAGGTACCTCTCAGACAAACAAAGCTGTATCCAGGGTCAGCGCCCACCACACACGTCTCCCCGCAGGCCAAGGCAAACACAGGCCAACAGGCTTTTTAGCACAATGCATAAACCCTCCGTTGAGAACACATAAATAGGTAGTGTAGCCTCATCACAATTCACATCATTCACCGGGCTCTGGGTAATGTCTGGCTGACGAGGATGACTGCATTTAAAAGTGTGTTTTCTGTGAAGAAATAGAGCAATAGCTAATTATAGGTTCACACATACCTCTTGGCAGTGCATTCCTTCTGCAGCTTGGTTAAGGATTCTTTCTCTTCCTTCAGACTATCGTGTTGAGTGGAGAACACTTCCTCTGGCAGACAGAAAGAAAAAAAAGAGTAAATTATCAGGTGTATATTCTCTTCTGCTACATCTGAACAGACAGGTGGGCTTGTGTTTGGTCGGCTGCCATCAACAGTTAAACTTCAGTGAGATCAAACAGCTCTTTTGATCAGGCCAAAAACCATTTCCTTTTGACACCACATAAAACCAAACAGCGTATGTATTCAAATTACAGGATTTGTCAGATGCTGTAAATACAGAGCTGAGCAAATAAATAAAATCAGCCAGAGAAGAGACGGTGATGATCCAGCCTGTGGAAGTTGTATAACTGCAATATTGGCAAACTCACAATACCACAGAGTAGCATAAAACAGGAAAGAAGCAAAAGTATCATTTAGAGTTGTGACAGAATATTACGACCCTATAACCCAATCTGTGTTTATAAAACATCACATACCCAAGTGTCAGGTAAATGCAACAGAGACGTGCCTTACTGTAGGGTTCAACATGATTGTAATTAACAAGAGGTTTGACTATTAAATACACGTCAAAACAAAAAAACTATCAAATCAATTCCAAACAGGTTCTTTTTTGCAGCGATTATTAGATACAATCCAAGTTGAGAATAAGTAGGTAGTAGGGTTTCAACAATATGAGATTTTCACAGTATGAGAACCACCTCAGTATCACCAGTATGAAAGCATATGGTATTACACATTTATTATTATCAGTTACAGTGACCCTTGAAGGAATGAAAACAAAAGTTGTTGTTGTTGTTTTGCTTCAATAAACCCTTCATTATAATTTCATGACATATAATGTCCTGACAGACATGACACCTGATAGAAACTTGTAATATATATCTTTTTAATAATGCTAATAGGGTAGAATTCAATACCGCAAATGTGCATGGTACAATAATCGTCAATTTTCATACCATGGTATACCTTGAAACTAGTATAACACTGCAACCGTAGTCGGTAGGCAAAGCAGAGTCCTAATAACCAAACCACATGTTTGCTACACATTTTTCTCCTGCATTTTTCCCCGACACTTCAGTATAAACATAAGTGAGTGTTTGCTTTCTTAGCGTTCTATCATTGTTAAAAGCTGAACAGGGAAAGGGCATGTGGACAACCGTATGCGTCTTGTGATGATTATTAAAACATTTGGATTTTTGTCCTAATTTAGAGCTTATGGTTCTTAATTCTTGCAAGGTGAGACTGACCATCAGGTGCAACAGCTAAACGACTGTGGCGAAGAGAGAGCTGAGCCACAAATCAAAGCTCTTCATGCCAAAAATCACATACTGAATGCTTCATGCTCAGACTGTTAATATAAACAGCGGTAATGAGGTTTCTCCCCAAGGTGGCTGGCCTCACTCTTTGTGACAAGAGAAGGAGCTAGGCCATGTAGGAGGACTTTGGTGTCAAGTCACTGCTCTTCCACAGCCAGATGAACTGAGAGGCAATTCTGTCAAATAATAAGTATACTTATTAGGTGCCTCCACTTAAAATGCCCCGAGGACAATTTAGTATTCAGGCTTTCCTGACAGGGCCTAATGTCCCTGCAGGAAGAGCAGAAGGAAGCTGGTGAGGACAAGAACATTAAAGAGTAAATGCACAGATTTTACATATCAAACTGTGTTTCCATGTGTTGGAGAAAATGACTGCATATGTATATAAAAAAAAAAAAAGAAAGTACTGTGGCTCCAGATGGAGTTGTACAAAGGCTGATAAATTGCCTCAAGTGATGTCAGCATCGATTTGGGCTGAAGACTATACATTTGAGGAAGAAGTGAGCTTACCAGACTTAGTATAAGATGTAGCCTGCTCCTCATCAAGCTAGACTAACATAACCGACCAAGACTTTAACCAAACCATCTGCAATTGAACTTAATTGTGAGTAATGTAGGCGCCAGGCTGTGATAAGAGAGAGACGTGTGGAAAAAGATAATATCTCTGATTCTGCTGCATCAATTTTGATCCTTTTTTTTTTTTTTTTTTTTTAACTGTCCACTGCGAACCCAACAACATTACAGGAGTGCAATGCTCAACTAGTACTCTTTCAAGGATAGTAATATAAGATAGAGGAATTATGAAGAAGAGCTTTAACAATTCTGTTGCGTGGAATTTCATTTCATCTCTGAAATCGTATCGTAGCCCATGTATCTAAATACATATCAAAATGTTTTATAAGGGAGAGATGCACTCCCCTAATAAGTATGTAATTTCACTTAAAAATTTGCTCCATGTTTAGTGTGAACAATGCAACAATTTTCACCAGAAATTATAATCTTATTGGTAAAAACTATAATGGCACATGGTCCGCGTGCTTTGAAATATAGGTTGTGAAAAACCAGATAAGACGAACCAAACAGCACATTGCTTGAGGATTCCCATGCTTTTTCAATTTTGCAAAAAATGTTTACAGTTTTACATATCAATAGCCCACCCTTATGTTAATTTGCATTCTTCTATCTAAAATGGACAAAAAACTCTTACACAATGTCTTCTGCGTGTTAGAGTGCTGGGAAATATCCTTGAAAAAAACAAAACAAGTATAACCTTTTTGGGAAATTTGGTGGGTGAACATCAAAAAAAGCCTGCAATCCTCACTGAAATGCCAGCAGCTGGCAGAAAAGTGTGTTTTGAGACATTAAGATTATCACAGTAAATGTGTCATCAGTTGGATCACAGGACCTGCTTTTTATCACATACTTCCAGTCACATCCATGTTAGTCAAACTGAAATCATAAGGGTGGAAGAAGAGATACGGCTGCAGAGACAGAGGGAGGGGGAAAATAAAGGTACTCAGAACTATCTCAATCAGTAAGAAAGAAAGACAGATAGTGTGAGACTGAGATCAGATAGGCCATCCCTCTGTTGTCAGTGATGACATGAAAACACATTGAAATACTGACTGCTTGGACGTGAATCACAAACTTTGCTTTCGTGTAATGCCCAGCTCTGAAGAATATGTTCCATACGTCCCTCTTCTCATCCTTTCATCCCCCCTACCAGTTCCAGTTTATATCAATGGACAGACAGACTGATAACAATATGCTATCTTTGATATTATATATGAGTGGAGAGTTTAGGATCCAAAACTTGGCGTAAAAATTTAATGTGAAAATAAATCAGTCAGGGGGCTTGGTGAGGACTGGAACTGTTTCTAATTCATCTAAAAGTGACAGTCTGATCTATGTGAAAGTTTCACTCACAGTGACATGAAACATCAATTAACATCAGTTAACACAGAGATGCTGTGAGTGGATTTATCTGATAAATAGCAACAACACTAGACTAGTTAATTATTTGATAATATTATTGCTCTGCGGCACTTAAGATCTGTAACTTGTGAGTCTACACTTTCAAAGAAAAGATCACTGAAGCTATGGGGAAACTTGTCAGAAATTCCACTGAGAATCTCTAAAGGCGGATATAATCTGATTTACTTTAAAGAGTGTCAATGATTTTACACTATATTAAAAACTAGCATTTAGATGTAGAAGTTTCACGTTGTGACATCATTATCAAGGGATGTTTTATCCATGCAGTAATCAATGCAGCTGCTTCAAATGATGAAAATATAACAGACAATAGAGTCGACAATTCATTCCTTCACCTCAAAACATAACCACCAAGTACCGCAACACTTGAAATTAGCTCAAGAGCACAAGGAAACTGTTTCCCAGGAATAAACTGTACTAGTGTCTTAGGGAAGACGCATTAAAAAAAGTTTGATCAGTATTCGATCAGATTCTGAAAATTAAAACGGCGAGTTGAGTATGAATTGTTGTTTTTAAACTAAGTCTGTATGCTCTGAAAAGAAAATGGTTGGCCGTGACATAGAGACAGAGTGGGATGTCAGGGGGGTTAACAAAAGTGAGGGAAACGTAGAAAGACATCCTAGTTAGTCATTACACAGAGTGTTGGGCTGCAGTACCTGTCAACTCTTATTCTCCATCAAGATGGCAGCCAACTGAAGGATGTATATGTGAAAAGCTGAGCTGCTGCTAAAGGAGCCTTAATGATGATAGCTTCAATATGAGGCCTTTTTCTCTGAGGTGACAAATACCTCCGCACGCCATACCTTCACAAAAACTGTGTTCCTCACACTTGAGAAACCCAACCACTGACATTTATTGCTCAGGAGCCCTGGCTGTGTTACAGAGCGTGAGAATAACTACCATTACTAAGTACAATAAACGCTGTTCACGGACCTGATTTATGTCGTCTGCTCAAGGTAGAAGGAGGGGAATTAGACAGGAGGAAATTGTGACAAGAGGGTGACCCCAGCAAAACCAAACCCATTAATTCTGGGGGGAGGAAAGAAAGACTTATTTTAAATTCACAGCTGTAAAGACGGAAAAAAATGGTGGTCATGCTCATACGTCCTCTGTTTGCAGTGGAGTATGTGTGCATGTGCAGGAGAAGAGGAAAACAACAGTTTTGCTCAAGTCTACATTCCTGCTATGGTTTCACTGCTATCACTGTAAATCAGCGGCCATTGAGCAGCTAGTACTTAACCTGTCATCAGGATGATACTGGCTGCTTGTGGGGTTTTTTTTAGTGCTTATTATGCTCACACTGTCCAGGTTGGTAAAAAAGGGAGCGAATACTCATGAACACAGAATAGACATCCGCAAGTCGCGTAATAATGTTCTAATAGTTACTTTAGAAAAATGCAGACATCCAACTTTAATCTCATCTCTATCTGTGAGCTCACGTGTAGACACACACCTGCAGAGCCTCGACTGTATGTTTGGGTTTACCGGGCAATTTGTTTTGACAGAGGCCTGGTTTCCTGGGAATAACAGGTTGATAAGAGTTATTTGCTAATGGGCTCGATGCCTGTGTGAGAGCTGGGAAGACCACACGGCCAGGTACAGATGAGCTTTTAAAAGTGTGACGACACACGCAGAATAACAGTCCATACGGGATGCCCTCTGGGGATATATTACATAGCAACCTACTTACACATACTGTTAAACTGTCAATAAAACTTAGAAAGAAACCTGTATCTAATAAGGACTGGAATGTGTGAAAATTCAGCAAATTAAACACTCACTTATAATTAAATCAACATTGACTTTATGTGAGAACATAAATCATAATCAGCATATCACACGAGAAAACGAACAATTGAATGGGACTAAATCTGCACCTATAAGTTTGCCAATAGTATCCAGAGGAACGTTCCAAGATGAAATTCAAGCCACAAAAGATAAAATCATGTGTGTCCCCGTTATGAAAGATGAGATCAGATGAAACAAACACGTTGCGGTGCCAATCTAAATACAATCAGACACAAAATCAGCTGCTGTATGAAATACAGTAAACACCTGTCTACCAGAGTATCCTGTCAGTAATTAATGCAGGGCTTTTTCCGATAGTGAAACAAATGAATATGTGAAGGCTGATTAGAAGAGTTAAACAACAAGTTGGAAGTACAGCTTGGCCTGGGAGCATATGGTTTTCAGCTTTTGACTTATGAGTCTGGGAAAGAACAACACGATTTTCAGCACGGCCCTATTCAGCTACAGCATTTAAATTTATCCTAAAGTACCTTTTCCCTCTTTTTACCAGCTGAAGGAATTTTTTCTGCTGTTTCTTAATAAGCACTTGTCCAGTTTGGAAAAAAGCCATCAATGAGCTGTAGAGCAGGAGAGCAGCGAGTTCTTTTGGCTGTAGAAGCAGTGGTGACAGGTAAAGAGGGAGAGGATTAACGGCCTTTTTTTTTTTTTTTTAAAGATCGCAGCACAAAGGAAACTTCTCCCTGAACCCCTCTTAGTGCTCCCTCTTTTTGTGTGAGCGCGAGTATGTGTGTATGTCTGCATACATGTGCAGACTACATGCTAATCATTTCCAATCCCCATCTCAGGTTTACAGCTGGGTGAGGTGCCCTGCCCGTTGGCCAAACAGCAAGCAGATCTTACAAACACAGGGTTCCTACAGAGAGCACCTGGGATTCTTTAAGACGTCCAGTGCTAATGAAAGTGGAACTGAGATATATCTTGTCCAAGCTGCACAGGAACAGGTTGTTCAATCGCCAACCTACACCAATCATAGTACAGCTGTTGCTCTAAATGAACCTACTTTAGTAGCTGTTTGTTCACATTTGAGTGAAACTAAGGTAGTTCCGATGCAATAAAGCCATCTACAGACTACTTGTACGTGTATGTTCTTGCTATTAAAGCTAAACATAAGCATAAAGCATAACTAAATATGAAACAAAGGTTGCTGAAGTTGAGAAAGGAAATGAGTTCTGTGCTGCAGAAAAATATACCTAAATTACAATATATGATTTGTGGGTAGATGCAATCATAACAAAATAGTTGGTATTAAAGGGTAACTCCACCTATTTTACACATTAAAGTGCGTTTAGAGGTCTTGGGGAGTACTACTGCATATGTGAAAAAGTAGTATAAAGCCTTTTCTGGGTTTCAGAGCAAGCTGCATGTAATCTGATAAATTTCCTTCCATACAGTCCTTCAGTCCACTGGTCCACTCCTATAACACTGTGAGACTCATTATGGACAGTTTAAAATGATCAAAATGGATGCAGCAGAACCAGGGATACCACCTTGTTCATTACACACATTCTTCCTTTCCTAAACACAAAGGGTATAGAAGTCGGGTCGAGAAAGCCAGCCATCCTCGCCCTCTCTCTGAAAAAAAAAGTGAATACCACAGCCTTATGTCTCTGTTTTTTTCTGTTCACGTCTCACCAATTTCACAAATATTTGTGTCTTCCTACTGCATAGACCTGCATAGTTTGGGTTTACTTGTGTGTACGTCTATCAAACAAAGCTTCACTTAACACTGCCTTTTATGAGTAACAGGCAGCAGTAAAACCGTCCTCGGCTCTCAGGTATCAGTTAGGAGCAGCAGACTTCACATGGTTAACTCATTGACACCACTGCACGAACACTGTTGCTTTAGTGGCCTGGTAAAGACTACAAAAACCACAGACATGGCTCGTGTGAGCATGTATGTGAGCATGTGCGTGCGTGCGTGCAGTGACTCCAATCCCGTGACTGGTAGCATGACAGAGGTTTCCTGTATGTGACAACACTGCTTACTGTACCTCACTGTGCTCAGAGATGAACAGGTAAAACAGTGCACACACAGTCTACCTGCTGCAGCCAGAGGGAAAATTAGAGTTTCCTTTACAACAAATTACTCTGTAAATCTCGTCAGTTTAAGTCATATTATGAAGAGTATCTTAATACCTGAATTTATAGTGTGATATATTGCAGTCAGAATCCATCAGCATCAGTGTAATTAACTTGTCTTTAAAATAAATCCCTTTGGTGAATCTATGTATTCAAAAAGCTATACTGAAAGGGATTTACTGTCTGTAAACTGAAAAATACACCACTTAAGCCTGTGCTTTCTGTAATAGAGACAAAATCATGCTCAATCAGCGTCATAAAAACATTCTCTATTATTTGATAATTAGCTGCTGCAACAGAGTCTTGTTGTTAATATGAAAGGATTGGTGCTTTCTGTGTTTTTACCATTGTCAGTGTACTGAGTAATTATACAAGATGGATTTGAGTCAAGCAGCACCATTAGAGATAACAAAATGCAATGCAGTATGACTGACTGATCATCTCATGTGCAACACTTGAGGCCCAGTGACCTATATGTATTTTACCAGCAGCGTGCTCATGTAAGCAGTAATTTGTGAGGCATAAACACTGATCCAGTGTACCGAATACACACAACCATATGTGCACTAATGTGTATACAGTTTTGGCATTGTTGGCCAAGTTTTGTGTGTGTGTGAGAGCAACAGTCATGCTTGTTGCACATGACAGCAGGTATTCTGACATTGACTTAAGATTGGAACAGAAGAGATGAACCATGCAATTGATAAGAATGGATTTCCCAACCTCTATTTCATTAGGGAAATGAAAATAATAAGAAAATAAGACTTAATAGTGGTATTAACGGCCACATTAGTCCAAGTACACCTGTCGTCTGTACACCTTGTTGTCTTTACCTTTCTTCTGAAGTTGTGTCCTGTCCTTCTGCCGCAGGTCTATCTCCCTGCCAAGCGCCTTCCTCTGCCGCTGCAGTTCACTCCGCAGCACGGCTATGCGTAGCTGCATGCACTCCCGATCTTTCTTCTGTTCAGAGTAGACAGTGGAGAATGATATGGAAAGAAAACAGAAAAAAGGGGGACAAAGGAAAATATTTAGCATGTGCTCACTGCAATCTCTAGTGTTTATTACCCTTTATAAAGACACCTAAATTCCTACTAGCTTCTCCGAAAACACGCCATGTTTTCACAGGCTGATGCCGGGTTGCATTGATTTAATCTACATCTACTAAGCCAATGCTCAGCATCAATAATTCAGATTCCGCTTTCAACAGCTAATGACGAGAGAGACGGGAATTATTTGACTATTCAAAACATCTCACTGAGCCATGAGATCAGCGCAACAGGTGAAATGGTTTAGTAATGAGGCTGAGGGCCCTTTATTTGTGGTAGTGTGACAACCAGGGCAAGTGGTGCTCCAACTGTTAGTGTCTTGACCTTGACATTTGCTTTGCCAAGTAAAGCGCAATGGTGCACAGGTGAGGCGCAGGTGAGACTTATTCAAGTCTTAAGACTTTGAGAGCTCAATACAGACTCCCGTTTCTGGCCCAGTGCGACTCTACTGCCAGTGTGGTGATTATATCAGTGAGAACACACACACACAATACATGAAGCAAATGCACAAAAATGGTGGAAAAATGCTTTAAACATCTTAATTCAACCAGTAAATGTGCTCAATAGTGTAGTCAACTAGTGTAATAGAATCTTCTTCAGCTCACAATCTAAAAACAGCAGGATACATATGTTGATCAATCTGCAGCCTCCGATTTAAGAAGTGCCATGCCAGAGCGCAGTGTCATTAAGTGCAGCTGTTCACTGTGTTTACCTTCATGAAATTGCAGGCAAAAGGCACCAGGATGCTGCTGTACTAAATAACCAAAAACATCTCTACACACATCAGACTGCCGGTTATTATCTGCTATTCTGTCTGTTTATACAGGAGATGTCGGATTACAGCAGCTCACCACTCCTGTGTGTCACAGCCTCCTTCCCAACATTCTTTGTAGGAAAAGTGGCGTTTCAGGTTTTATGTGTGCGTGCAGTCTTAGAACTCTTTTAATACATACATATGTATGAGTTTGTGGTTTTCTTGAAACACTTTCATATGTGTCTTTCTAAATATAATTTTAGTTGCATTTTTTACATTCGCCCATCGATTTCACACAGCACATAACTGTTCATATTAATACACAAATAACACATTCATTCTTTTATTTACAGCAGGCATCATGAAATGTCACATCGTAAAAAAAAATGGAAAAGGAGGAAAAGAGCCATAATTAATATATTTAATGGTGGCTGAACTTAATTGAGCCGCTTCAGTTTTAGGAGCCTGGTAGTGAACATGCTGGCTCACTGTCACACGGTCATGTCTTACTGGGACACATGAATATAACAGCACTATTGTTACGGTTATTAGTAACATCTGTGCTTTTCCAACTATGACAAGTCAAAATGGCTGCTGTGAAAAATGGTTATTACACATGCTTGTTCAGCATGGCTTACTTGGAAACTTAAACGAAAAAAAAAAGCCATAATTACTGTTATTAATCAAGCCTGTGCATTTCCTGGTATGTAAACTCAAGAATTCTGCTGTATAAAAAGGAGCCTGTTCTTGAAGTACTACGTTCCCACATGTTCCTGTTCTGCATTTCTATCAAAACAAGCCAATAAACATGTTTTTGGTTTTTTTTGTATCCTACTATAATAAAGATCTTAAAAAATGTCCTACACTTCTCACGCCCACCCACACAGGTGCTTTCACTTCAGACCTTTTCTCTGACTGTATGGCTGCATACAGACCTTGCTGGACTGACAGCTCAATCATTCACCTGTTCATTTCACCTGTGAGAACTGAGCAACTTTCACCATTAAAAGCTTTTCACAGCAGAGTTTGAGTTATCACGTGTAATCAATAACACTGATTATGGCTGCATTACTTTTATACACACATCGAGGACTCTCAATCAAAACAATAAAAAAAAAAAAAGATGTGTGTTTCAGTCCAACCTCCTCGTAGAAAAAGTACAATGTAACACCATTCACAGTCAGAATTCCTACTAATAAACTCAAATCATTCTAAACTCACGGAGGAAGGCCTCTGACTTTACACAAAAATTTCAGCATGGAGAGAGGTCAGATCTATTTGTAGACAACAGTATTCATATTAGGCTAGTGATTAGAATATTCAGATGCATTTTCAAGTATTAAAGAGCTGAGCTACATTATAAAATGTATAATGGCGTCTGTTACCTCATGTGTTGTTTTCCCTCATCCATTTCATTTATATATGCAAGGAGGCCACAGTGCTGATGGTACACTTGTGTGTACTCTTGCCAAAGAGACATCACTTTGTTATAGTCAGCCAGGTTTTGTTGTTAACTTTTAGTGTCGAGCAATTGGAATGCTCGGATGTTGTAAAAGAGCATGGGATCATTGCCTTCACCATTGCCGATGAAAATCTATCCATACCCGCCAGCAATAGGCTGTGAAAAAGAACAAGATTTTCTGAGGTATTGGCAGATGGCCTACCATAAACGCCCGAACTGCCCCAAGAGTGGAGACAAGATGATGAGCAAGATGCAAATATCGATCAAAGGGAAGGTCTCATACCGAGTGAAATCTAGCAGACTATTTCTTCATTGGTCCATTTTGACATGGAGACTCAGACAAGACCAGATCGGACCAGACCAGTAATACCAACTTTCACCACTAAATGTCACACGAGACTCAGTCACTCCCAAGAGGAACATAATGAAAGCCAATAAATGAGTGGCGGCACGTCGTGTTTTCATTTCTTACTTAATTCATTTCTCATCATAACAAGGCTTTGTACTGCAGACTACAAAAACATTGTTCAACATATACACATATACATAATAAAATGAAACATAATGTGCACCAACTCATAAGTGATGAGTTTTTTCTTGTGTACTCCGGTCTGAAAAGTATAGTGGCACAAATCTAAAGTTTAGTACATTGTAACAAAACATAGAACCGCACCAACTGTAGAGCTGAGCTAACCCGAGGCTGCTGCTAGCAAGTCACATGTCCTTAATTCTCTCCACCTGACGTTACACATGACAAATGCCGTTTCAGTCATTTGGAAATAAATCTAACTTGTTGAAGCTCGTACACCGGACTGGACCCATAACCACAATCCCACTCAACTGTGGTTAGAGCTAGAAGGTATGTCTTTCTGAGGGGAATCAAGAGGTAATGATACAAAGATGTATTAACATTAATTCATGTTCGCTGACTTCCTTCATCACTCTTGTCCATTATCATCTGATGTTTACCTGTGAGTTGTAGTGAACAGCTGTTACAGTAGCTTGAATACTAATACAGCTTTCTCAGGGTTTGAACATTGAACATTTTGGATAATGTAAGTACACAAATCAAAAATATCGTGGAAATATTACATTTTATATCTTGAAGTGTAGTTTCAGCCCTGGTATTGTGCGTGCTGGCTACCTGACGTGGTTTCCTGGGAATTGCAAGTGTGCCCAGTCACCTTTTACTAGATAAAGACTAAAAAAAACACACTTGAGTAATGCTCAACACAGAAAACATGGAAATGTATGGATGTAGACCACAATAAAGACCCCATCAACTCCAGATTAGTGTTTGTCTTTGCCTCTGCACCCACAACCCTGGATTCTCTCTCACCACATGCCCCCTGACCAGCAGCAGCATAAGTGTGCAGATCATTAGTCAACATGTTGGCCTCTCTGTAGGGTGTCCCCTTCATCAGGCTTCACATCTCTATCTGGAAGATGGGGAGCCTGCAGTTGGCCAACCATCTAATGACGAACAGCACAGGGGATACATGGACTGATGGATGTGGATGTGGTGTACAGTAGATGAAGGGGAGGGATTTGACGTTAACAGAAACATACAATGAATAATGTTAAGTTTGGATGAGCGGATGGGGCAACTTCAAAACATACACAGAGAGATTTAACAGGCAGCTTTTGGGAATACGAGGATGATGACTAAGACATGTACATGTAATATGAGCTGGAAGAGAAAATCATGACATGGATAGCGGTGAGCTGGGAGGGAGCGAACTTGCTGCCAGGATCACAGAGATTCAGCCTTGTTATTTATCCTGTAGTATGCAAGCAGGGACTATGGCATCACTCTCACACACACACACACACACACACACACACACACACACACACACACACACACACACACACACACACACACACACACACACACACACACACCCCTCTCCCTCTCTCT
>OMLP01013466.1:13717-62620 GCA_900302685.1 Spondyliosoma cantharus
AACCATGAGCCTCCTACACTTTCACTGAGCGGCAAAGTTGACAAGTGGGTCACAGCCATGTCAGCGTGTGTGTGTGTGTGTGTGTGTGTGTGTGTGTATGTGTGTGTATGTGTGTGTATGTGTGTGTGTGTGAGACTGTTGCCCACCACCAGGGCCCGTCTGACTCCTACTGAACATCAAACAGCACCGGGTCAGCTGAGTAAATAAGCAGCAGGCGTGGGGGGAACAGCAGATTAATGGCAGGGTGTGGGTGAGAGGGTGAAAGGGCCATGCGCTGAGGTTGGTGGCCTCCACTCTGTCCCCCTTTGATCCATGCTCACTTTGACGCACACAGAAGGATAGTACAGAGCTCTCCAAGGGCGAAGAGGGAAACCCTTAGAAGAGCCACACAATGATCCACTCACTACAAGTTGCCGGGTTTTACAGAAAGGTAGAGGATGAGGATTATGTGATTTATTAGCTGATGTGAGCTCTGAAAAGGGTTTCAAGGAATGTTTCACTGTGGGGGAAATATCAGAGGCAAGTTTTTGAAAGGGATCCTTTGTGGCAAAAGAATGGAGCCTCAATGTTTTTGTGGGATGGCTTGAGAGGGCTATAGTGGAGCTGCTTTAATAGGAAGAGTGAAGGTCTGGGGAAAGGAACAAAAAAATTCAGATGGAGAGCAAGATGGAAAGCAACAGCTGCAACAGCTGTTTGAAGAGGTACTCTAAAGAGAATCCTTAAAAAAATAACTTAAAATTTGGTATCCGTGCAAAAGCTCATACACAACACACACACACATACATGCATACTGTACATACATACATGCATTCTTGTAGATTTGAAAAGCTGGGTAGACACAAAAATATCCCAGCTGCCTAAAATTAATTTCAGCATGTTAGGTATGCAATGCTGTGACCGGAAAAATGCTTTTTCCAAAGGCAAGCTAGGATGGAAGTGTCACTGCCCCCGAGGCTTTAGTAACGGTAGAGGACAGGGGATGCTTTTGGAGTGAATGTTTACAATAAACACAATGTCAAACCTGGGATCAGTGCCCAGTATTCACAGCTGTGTGGCTGCCAATTCCAAAAATGTTAAATATGCTTTCTTGCTTTTGCTGTGGATCCCAGTCCAGGATATGACAGGAGGTGGAAACATAAACAGTGGACTTTGGTCGTAGCATTATCACTTAGGCAGGCGGGATATTGCTCTGTCTCTGCTTTTCAGTAGAGCCATCAAAACAAAAGCTAGAATAGCTGCCCAAAGGATATAATTACATCCCACATTACCTTACTTTACAATTACCTCAGAGGATTTGGGTGATACAAGCTCTTAAGTCTAGTTAAGTATTTAGCACAATACATACTGCTGATGTTTATTATTCATGTAGAAACCAATGGGCCCATTATCGCTGATCACAGCTTTCTGGTGTTAATAAACCTTTTTCAAAAACACTGAATCTCAAATCGCACCTCGTCTTTATATATTTTCTCAAAACAAAAACCTCAACAAATTGTTATATACTTCTACAATAACACAAGCTGAAGAAACAACACCTTCCGCAAATAAGCTCTCTGAAAGCTGCTTCTGACTGACACGGAAGTTGCTGATGAGCTGCAAAATGCTGCTGATGGGTGACTGCGCTCACCCGCTCTGTGCAGGTCGCCGTCGTCCTTAGCTTCTCCTCGATCTCCTTCCCGATCTTCTGCACTGTCACTTGGGTCTGCTTGATGGCTCTCTGGGCTGTGTGAAGTCTGCAGGAGGAGGAGAACACAAAGTCACCATCCAGATCATTGTTCGTAACCACACAAACAACCCCATATTTAAACAGTCTTTCCGAGAGGCCACCATATTGAGTGGCCGTGTCGGCGCTATGGCAACACCAGTGATTCATTTTGTTTAGCTTGGATGTTTACAGTGACTGTTTGGAGAGCATCGTGAATTATGATTTTCCCCAAGTGGAAGAGTCATTGTGCAGTGTGTTTGTTATGCCTCGTTTGTATTTCTGATTTATTGGAGTTGATCTTCATTGTTCCAGACGGTCGAGCTTGGTCTCCTAAACTATAAAGGTTTAGGTTAGTTTTGACTTTAAAAAATGGACAAAAAAATACTAAAAACATTCCTAGTAAAAGAGGTTTAAAGTTTATTAGACCACCAAACCACAAATATCCCAACAAGAGTTTAACCACTATTATTTTCTCCAAGTTGTGTAAGAAACCGGAATCAGAATCAGTGCCAGAAAGCAGAGACAACCGTTAAAAGGCCCACTGATTAATGGAAACCACAATGATGGATGCTTATTCCAAATGGCATGTCATTGTCATCACTGAAATAGAGAACAGCTTCAGTACACAAATGACAAGCCTGCGCATTATTTACTTCATCAATCATGGGGCTAGTTAATGTCGAAAGTATGCTCTTTTTCAAGTCCAGAGCCCATAAACAGAGAGACAAAACCCCCGTCAGAGTAACCCAAGGGACTCATCTACAGACAACAATCCAACAGGGTGGGAATGAGTTACAGAAAACAGACAAAAGAGGGAACTGGCAATTAGCAATCATGATGTCAGACTGGTCTTAAATCATCCACTTTTTGCCAAATTTCTCAATGCCGGTACTTCTTGTTAGCACATTTTTTGTCACCCTGTGGTTTGGGTCATGAGGGTGATGAGAACAGGGTTTTCTTAAGGTATGCACTTGCTTTCAGTCTTCAAGAAATTGCCTCTTGAGTGGGTTTAGTGTAAAAGGCTCATTCTAACAGGCTTGGTGGGGTCATTTTACAAATCCTATGAGGCTTTTCTGTTATGAGATTCACAGTCACCTCTGGATATTTTTGCCTCTCGATGACTTACAAAAATCATTCCTATGAAGATGCAAATAAAGGTTTAGAAAGGATTCCAACTGGAAAATCATTTAATATTTTCTGCCCATGTTTTTTAATCTCTCTGAGGTGACAGCGATAGCAGTTGGAGATAGTCCTCTGGAACATCAGGGCAAATCTGTTTTGACAGCTTCATCTGTTTAGGTGATTGCGGTGGTAGAATCTGATATGGCCTTTTCCCCCAGGTGAGAATAGTTATCTCCTCTCTCCTTTTCACGCATGTCTGCCTCCTTATCATTGCCTGATTCTTGGCCTAACGCCTGCCCATCAGGCTCTATCACAACCTATGAAGCAGCAGGGGGCAGGGGTGCTCTTACTGTGCACCCTCATTGGGGCAGCAATTTAATCGCTGGGCAACCATCCAGGGAACGTCTTCTCACGAGCCTTGACAACTTTCTTTTTCCGAGGCATGAGAGGTAACTTACAGCTCTGCCACAGGGGATTTGCAGGAAGTTATGACTGAGCCTGTGCACTCAACCCTTCATGCCGATAAACATCAGAAAAACAATAACATTTTCTCCTTTGACCGAGGCACTAGATCCTGCAGGGGTGTCAGATGAAACTTGTGCTTTTGAAACGTCCTGGTTTTTGATAAACAGAAAGTATCTTACAGAAATCTATAATGGGGCTTTCAAGTAAAGTTAAAATCATAAGTAAAAATGGTCAATGTTAAGATTTACAAATAAGTAAACACAAGTGGATAAAACTGATGACTTTCCAGTCTGTGTAAAATCCTTTTGGTGCTGTTGGATGGCAGCAGAGGTCTCCTGTTTTCTGTTCATTTACCTTACTAATTATCATGAAATAAATATTTGCCATGGTTTACTTGCTGTGATCCAGAGTCTACAATTTCGTTATCAGAGATGCGAAGGAATCAGCAAACGCAGATGTGTCATTAAGGTCACGAATATAAGCAAGAGAAAAGACTGGAATATGAAAAAGCCACCAGGGAGTACACTGTTGTTCTTCTGAGAGAATCTAAGAGGGAAACATCAAGAAAAGCAACATTTAAGGCCTCACGCAGCACTGTGTCGTCACCGGTAGGTTTGAATGGAAAGCTGCAGCTGAAACGGGTATAAACTTTTCAGGTAATCCTCTAATTCCTCACCAGAATCACTGCAGAGCTTTTTTCCTGTTGCAGTCAACAACTAGGATCTAGCAAACCAGAGATAGTAATGTACACATGGTGTACTCAAGTCACAAATTCTGCATTCAAATTAGCTGAATTAAGGCTGCTTCCCCTATACCAAAGCAGTATTGTAAATCTTGAACATTGTGTGGCCTGGCGAGTCTTCCAGCTGTACTAATGACTGCCCTGAATTCATTTCAAGGAACCATAACCCAATAGCACAGGGTGAACAGGGCAGCCCATTAAGTCATTCAAATGAAGCTGTGAGACATTCTGTTCCAACAAACTGACAACAATGCCCTCCTCTCACACCTCTGCCAGGGACAAAACAGACAGCGGAACAGTAGGTAAATCACAACAAACAACTTTTCTAAATCCTCTGCATCTCATTGCAAAAGAATGTCAACACGTTTATGCACTTGTTATTCACTTTACTTCAACATTGTCTACATCTACTTCCAATTGAAGATAAGATGACTGGACTTCCACACCTCCAGGCTGATATTTTTCCTCAGGATCTGCTGAATTGCTATGACCCATGTTTAAATGGTAACTACAACAGAGATGCAGGTAAACCAAGGAGATCTTGAGTAAAGATATTTTTGGTTTTAAAATGGTTCACGAGGTCACGCATTCTGTAGATAATTATAGAAATTTGAATCTCCAGTCATGAGCGTGAGCCATTGTCTTACACTAAAAACCTTAAACAGTTAGTCATGTTACTTAAGCAGCCTCTTGTAGTAAGTCAAATAACAAACAATGACTTAGTCATGTTTTATCTACAAAAACCTCATGTACAATTTTATTAGTCAAGACTATTGTCTTTTGTGTGAGAAGCCAGAAAACAACAGACAGAGGCCAAGGCTTAGTACTTAAAAGCTGGGGCATAATTTTAGAGGTGGAAAGAATGAATCTTACATTAACAAGCTGAGATAACAACAGACAGCACTGCAAGGCAAGCAATAAAGAAGCTGTGAAGCTGTAGAAAGTAAGGGAAAACTAAGAGAACAGGAAAGAATTAGGCAGGTAGTGAGAACAGAGGGCCGACATGCTGGAAAAAGTACACGTCTGAGGTCTTAGCCTTGAGACTGTGTAATCCGAAGAAATGTGTTTGCAGGCCCACAGCCTACAATGAAAAAAACCCAACCCTCTCCTCTTAAATTATATCCTTTTGTTCTGCCACACCAGTCCACTCCAGAGATGTGAAACGAAAAATGCAACATCCACATCTATATCTACACGGTGATTCAAAGTTTAGGCAGCCAGTTTTAGTGTTTCTGTAGTCTGGTTGCTGCTGGTTGAAACCTCAGGGTCATCTGTAGACTCTGATCCAGCTGCCTGGTTAGCATAGGAACACAACAAACTCCCTTGTCAGAGAGCTGAGAGCTGTGCGTGCAGCATTCAACCAGCAGGTGAATGGACCTCAGGGGCCGCCTGCAGGAAAGCATTATGACCTCAACAACCTCTGGGGCACGAGAGACCCCCCACAGAGCCTCACCCTCATTGTGCCCTGCTTCTGTTGACACATACTGTACATACATGCATACTCCACATAGGAACATACAAAAACAAATCCAGAAACTCAAGAAACATATGGATCTGATCATGGGGTGAAGAAAGTTTCCCCTTCAGGCACGCAGAGTTTGAGACAGGCTCGATCTACAACGGCACAGGGTTGAATTGTTAAAGTTTTGACCCAAGAATGATGTCAATAGAATAGACACAATACTTCAACATTCAGCATCCACAATTCTTGTCACTATCTAAACATCTTAAAGTTGGTGCATTACCTCTTTGCTTTCAAAGAGCTGTGAATAAGAACTGAGGGGCCACTCAAGTACTTCCTCTTACACACCACTTGAATGTGACGTTCAAGAACACATCAGGCCATAAAAGATGGCCTCTAACCATTACAACTGGAACAGTAAACCACTCTGTCAGTCTTTTTGCCTCTCCTTTTTGTTACTATTAAACCAGTCCATTATGCATCTCAGTCAGGTCCTCCTTCCTCTCTTACTGCTTGCACATCAAACTTTTCCCTGGTAGGAAGGAGGGGTGTTACTGTGAGGTTGAGAAATATTTGAATGTGTATGAATAGTCTCTCCAAAAGGAAGAAAAAAACAATTTGTTGAACAGCTGGTTCATCTTCATCACTGTCTTCTCTACTTTCAACCTACGTAGACAGGGCCCCAGCTCTACATAGGATGTGGCTTAGCTTCTTCTATCTAAGCCTGGAAGACTCTTTGGAAGAGACAAGACTGCTGATTGATGAGCTGTGTTCTCCCTCTTCATCTCTCCATCTGAGACGTGTTGTGTTTGCTAGCTCAGATCACCATGCTTCTCACACAGGCGATGGGTGCTGTCAACATGAGCAAGGCTGAAAAGCAGGCCTTGAATCTGCTGACAAATTACCATCATTAATCAAGGCCAGGGAGCTCTTTGCAAAGCGGCTCTCATCCTTTCCATTAAAGCACTGCACTGGGCCAAGGCAGAGTGGGAGAGACTTGGGTGAGAATATCTGACACATTGCGGGTGTCCCCTGTGGACATGCATTAGTGTTCTTGGCGAGAAAAAGACATTTACTCCAAATTCTCTGAATGAGACACAAAAGAAATTAGACGACTACACAAGAACATTATTTTTCATCACACTATATGATGAAATAGTCAATGCATGGTAAATGCATGCAACTCTGTAAGTGAGCCAATAAATAAATCAGTTTTAACACGAGGCACTGTTCCACAGGCAGCACTCCACCTTTATGCTTCAGAAAGTTAACTCATGTTGAACGAAGAGCTCTGTGGGTCAGAAACTGAGAGGTATATATAGTTATGTACCATGGGGGGTGGGAGGATAATCCCTGTTGGAGTGTACAGTATCTGATGAATCATTCTACAGTACATAATCATAAACTATGTGCATATGAGTGCACTGAGCCAAGGAAAAACTGTGACAGGGGTGAGGAGCTGCAGGCAGTGTGTGGGAAGAGGGGGATCAATGTAACTGTATTAAACTCTGCAGAGTCCCACTGGATGTGGAGAGAAGAGGAGGATGTGGAAGAAAGCTGCAATAATAGAAGAGGCAAGAGCAGAGGTCATTAAAGTTATGATTCAAACTGGGCTTTTATTCCTGAAAGCTGCCGGGGAGGCAGAGTATCCTCTCATATAAACATAAACCATGACCACTTCTAAATGAGGGAGCACTGTTAAGGTTCAGCCAGCTTTGGCATAACTCCTAGTTCTTGACACAGCAAAGCCCTGTGACGCGTTTATGTCCCCCTATTTAATTCTTATAGTAGGAAAAAGTCAGTGGAAGCCTCCATAATGTTCATAATGACGGATCCTTATCTTATTTTGGAGGTCTCTAACCTCCCAGACTTACATTCATTTGGTTAAAACTGGATCCAATTACAATGTTAAGTGATCAGGATATGGTTAGATAAGGGTTTCCCTCGGGGGAAGCCCTGGTAATGTTGAAAGTGGTCTTTACATCCACCACATTTAAATATAAACGTACAAAACAAGCCTGTTTGTCAACAGACACCAGAAGTGCCTCGTGTTGCCTCAAGCTCTTAATTACTGCGCTGGGGTTTCCCTTCTAACAAGCAACCCACTCTCTGCAAATCTCTGTCTCCTTCCAGTGGTGTAATTGTGTACTGCAGTCAACAGCACCCAGACTTATATTCTAATCACAATCCCAAATCTGACTCTGGCTTTATCATAAATTGACTTCTTTGGAATAGACTTCTTAAAATGTTCCATTCATTTGTCCCATCATGTGCAAGATATACAGTGTAGACTACAGGCTTTGTGACTTTATATGAAGTTGGAGGCCAGCAGAGCATCCTTGACAATGGGTAAAAATGTTGGCTTTCCTGCGGCACCATCTGCTGGTATACAACTGCCCAAGACAAATATGCAAAACACATCATAGAAGGTAGGGGTGGGCGATATGGCCAAAATCTCCTGTCAGCTTATGTAATACAATTTTACAGTAACGGTATATATATTAGGGATCACAAATTCTATTTTTTTAAATATTTACGGAGGAGAACTCATCCATAATGATGACTGTTTTGCGTTGATATTTTTACTACATGTATTTGGATGTATCTGCAATATCAACGAAAGAGTGGAAAGCGATTCACAGGCAAGCTAAAACGAGCAGGAAGCAGCTACACACAATGCAAAGTCATCAACAAGCTCACTGTGTAGCAGGTCAGCAGTGCATACGCTGTGAATAACAGTGTGTGAGGGGTAGCTCCCACAGTGAAAACAGCATTGCCAAATTTCTATTGGTTCTATTCTATTCTATTGGTTGGTGCACCCCATGTCTACCGTTGCACAGTACATACTGTCATATCACCCAACCTTAATAAAAAGAGGTCAGATCACATGACCACTTCAAAAGTAAATCAAAGATCTATTTGAAGAAATAACTAGTTTTAGGTAAAAAATAAATCAAATAATACTGTAAAACATTATGTGTAAGGAGTTGAATTCTATCTCACGTGAGAAAAAAGTTAGGTTGCTGCTTTACAGTGATATTAATACATTTGATGAAAGTATAGTCTCAATGATATGATAATATAATGTGAAACAGCTACATGAATCTTACCTGAGCAAAGAGAAAACACTGTAGGAGTTCCTGACTGAACTCTGGTCGACTTGAAGCAGACTGTTTTTCTTCCGCTCCGACTGATCCTGCAACACACATGTCAATGTTTCAGTGCAGATGTCCAACAGTGTCCAAATACAGCTAATGAGATATGGACTAGGTATTCCATTGTCATGCTCTGAAAAATGGACAAAGGGCTGTACCTTATGATCAAAGTCAGCTGCATAGTAGCCATCATTCAATCCAAATATGATTTCATTTGGATTTCTGGATCGAATCTGAGGAGAAAGCAAGGCAGTAGAGGCTCGCTGTCAGGACTGAGACACAGAGAACAAAAGACAGCGGGCATCTGGCCGTGCATGAGTCTGGCCTATCTGCTTATGAGCTTTGAAAATAGTCTCACTATGAAAGAATGGAAACAACATTGAGCTATTTTATGGATTGCTTTGGCTCATTTTTCAAAACAGTTTCAAAACTCAAAATCACATGTTTAATCCTCATCATTTTCACTAGTTTCAACACCTAGACTAAGCAAACAGATCAATGAATCAATCTGTGTGTGCAAATATGTAAATCTAATTTGGACGAGAGAACAAAGGCACTGCAACATAATACTGTTGAATAATAATAATGAAATAAAATTGTCTGTTAAAGTAATGGAAACTGTTGTTGACAGTTATGTCAGCATTTGTAAAATTTGTAAAATACAATAAAACACTGAAAAACATGCACCTCATGTGTGTTGTGTAGCAACCGTATTATACACTGCCTGGCCAGAAAAAGGTCACACACTCTTAATATTTCATTGGCACGCCTCTAGCTTTGATTACGACATGCATACACCATGGCATCATTTTGATCAGCTTATGCAATGTCACAACATTTATGTCCGTCTAGAGTTGCACTGATTTTTCACCAATATCCTGTACTGATGATGGGACAGTCAGGCCACTGCATAAAGTCTTCTCCAGCACATCCCAAAGATTCTCAGTGGGGTTAAGGGCTGGACTCTGTGGTGGCCAGCTGAAACATATTACTGCACTGCAGTAATCATTCAATGGAAGGCTCTTACCTATTTGTTTAGTTAAATCCATGTGGCGACTATTTTTTGGCCAGGCAGTGTATATCTAAATGATTGATAATCCCCATGTAGGCTGTGCAGAGTTACTACCACACAGGGATCCCAGTGAAAAAAAAACTATATATCATCCACATAAAGTTTACTATTATCATTTCCATGTCTGTGTTTGCTGACCTGCTGTCCTGTGTATCTGAGGCCATCCAGATTGACCTTCCATTCTATGAGGAGCTGGTACTGTTCCTCCTGTCCTCCCCAGATCCTCACCACGAAGCAAGACACTGAGGTGTCCAGAAGGTCTGGCAGCATACCAAAGTCCAGGCTCCGCCAAGTCGGATTCTGACAAACACACACACACAGACAATTAGCAGTCACGTGAAGAGAACAATCAGTATATATAAAGGGCACATTAATACCTGACAAAACAGCTGATGAGCACAATAACTGATGTATTCAATTTATTAATAATCAAAATGAAACTGAAACTACTAATGTCAGACAGGAAATTCCAAACTCTTTCTGTTTTGATTATGTGCATTCTGTGTTACCTCCGTCAAAATCAATGTCAATGTGATCCCTATCTAGTGTAAAGTAACTGAACGATCCTGTTCTACATTAACCTTAAAGTCTGATCACTGCTAGAGTTGGTTCTCTGTCTTTGAACTTTCAGACTGACAGCACTGAGTACTGGTTCTGCAAAGCGCTGCAGCCATTTACATCATTTAATTATGTACCATTTCCCTCCATCAGAGAGAAAATCTCTTGCTCTTTGAGCCACTTTCAAGGACAGGCAGGAAAAGCAGAAGCAGAAGCAGTGAGAGCCAGTGGCGGAAGCAAAGGGGCATAACCGTTGCAACGAAAACAGGAAGACCAACCGGTTTCCCAAGACAAATGATGACAGGAAGCAGACAGAATACTAGAGAATGACTGTCAGCAAGGATGTTAGATTCAACAGGAAGAAGTTGGGCTGAGAGATGACAGGAGTCATGACTCCTGCAGTACATTATAGAGTCTGTACGCTCAAGGTAGTGAACAGTATGCCTGGAAAGCAGCTTAGGTCAGCTCATGACTCGGCAGTGAGCCCAACAGTAATGGCTTGCTATCGTTGGCCGCTTCTACAGCTTCATGCAGAGCAGCATCTGCCACGCAAATAAGAGCAGCAACAGCCAAAGAGTCAGATATATAGAAATATATAGCAGCTGGCTAATTTATACAACTGACTTATGCTTACAGGCCAGGGGAGAAAGTTGCGAAAGAGAACAGCACATTTCATATTTAATTCATGTGGATGAAAGTCTGGCATTTTATTCAACAAAGCAAGATTCACAGCACGTCACTGGAGCTTTGATGTTCGAAAACCAGTTCAAGTAAGGTTATTGTGAAACGAGTCCAGAGGTTGCTAAATGTGTGAATGCCAGATAAGCAGCAGGTATAAACACCAGCCTTGGCATTAGAAACATACAGGAAGTCTGTCTTTCTTCATCATGGCACTGCACATAATGACCAGTGTACTTACACACAATATAATAGAAAAGTGCAGGTAATGAGACAATCCTGATTCTATCCAAGGAGAGCAGACATGAAGAGTTTGAAAGTTTAAGTAAGTATACTCACAAGTGAGTCTCGGATGACTTCACTTTTGTAAAAATCTGAAAAGACATTAAAAAAACAACACTGATTAAAAGAAGGTAGATAAAACGCATGCACATAAAACACAATCTATACAAACTCAGCCTGGCTTTACTCTGTGAAGACAACACTGTATTGGTAGTGACATCTAGATTAATTTTTTGTAGCTGCTCCCCACAGAGCGAGGACACCACAGTATCTTTATTGGATTAAGGGAACATCGTGTTTCACAGCTGGGAGACGAACATTTAAAAAAGAATCTGAATGGATTAGGCCTGCACAATTAATTGAAATCACAATGTGGCCTTGTACAATATCCAAGTCACAGCAGCAGTAATTTTTGTGACACAGACGAAATGTGTGACAAAACCACATTAAAATGAAGTACTGTGGTGCTGCAGGGATGTTCTGACCTACAAATCTTGTTCTCCAGATGTAAGAAAACATGTTTGTTTGGTGCATCAAGATTTTAATAGTTTTTTCAGCCAATACAAAAATTTTGATGCAAAAATGATAATTCCCACAAATCATAAACTGTATTGCAACAGTAATATCTGTCAAAATAATCGGAATATGATTGTTTTTTTCACCATATAGTCCAGTTCTAGAATGGATTACTTTTAAATAAATACTCCCACACAGCCCACAGAGTCAGTCAGTGGTTCAATGTCCATACAATGGCCATATATGGGTTAGCCAAGTATTGGCCTATCACAGATATTACAGCATTGTCATATATGTTGTCTGAAATGCGCCAATATGACAGATTTTTTTTTAGAGATTATAACGCAGAAAAAGATGTGAGTGGTCGTTCCCACTGAAGATTACTGTTTCAGTGCACTGTTGTAGTTTCAGCCAATGGAGTGGAAAATATCCTGCCTCAGTTACATATCTTTGTTATGTTTGTTGCGCGTTTGATAACCACACTTGAGGGATCACTGTAACAAATGTGTGTATGTATTTTCTAATTCCTGATATAGATATCAGCATTTGGTCTAAACACTGAGCATCAGTTGGACTCTAAATTGGTATGATAACATCAGTTTAGGGAGACAGATTTTGTGTTTGAAGATGGTGAATCTAGTGTCCAAAATCAGTGCATAGTTTCTATTTTAATTTGGATCTTCTAGTTAGAGACAAACTTGAGATGGCTTGAGATGCTCACTGAATTACTCAACCATCACAAACCATATACTACAATTACAGCAATCTGGAGTGTCATATTTGTCATGATCACCTTCACTATTTTGACCATGCAAAAGCTCAATTAGTTCATAATGGCTGGGAATGTGCTCCTTATTGGACAACATAGGGCAGAATAAAATACTGTGCATACAAAAAGTTAGGTTGTACTACATTCAAGATCATAGAAAATGACCATCAGCTCTCCAGAGCCAAAAACATGGAGGGTGTATGGGAAGGGTGTTAACACTGACCTCTTGATATACGTTCTCCTATACAGAGGTGGAGGGTGAAGTACGTGTCCAGCAGTGGGGAACCATTCTTGTTGACAATGTTCCTGGCTGCGATGCTCCGAAGATGACGCAATCTTCTCTGTTTGGCAGAGGAGAATACAGAAAGACACAGAGAGAGAGTGAGAACAGATAGAGAACAAATAACAGGCCTCAGAGCTGTTATATTCAGTTTCATCCTGATCATGTGATGGTCATTGGCAAATGCTATCCAGGCTGTTCAGAAGACACTGGATCCTAACTGTGTCCCAGGACAAGTGAAATGAGATTAATACAGAGATCAATGAAGTATCATCATCATTCTATAAATGCCTGCCTAACTGCCTAAAATAACAGTCATTTTGTGTGTGCAGAGGCTGCTTGTTTGCAGCAGTTCAAATAATAGAGGCATGACATCTTCATGTTAAAATTAAACAGCCGGTTAACTCACCAGGCATGGCCAGTCATGACAGTCACATGAGAAATGTGCCAAAATTTTTAGATCTACAATGAATTATCACATCACACAGAATGTGCGAATCACAATGAGCTGACTGTGGAAAGGCCATAATTTATAAACATGTGACTTCCTACACCAAAATCAAGTCTGTATATCAGTTCATGTTAAAGCCAGCGTACCACTGGAGCAGAGTCAAGACAAGTAAGGGCATGATTCATTAGTGAATCTCTAAACCAATACACGAACAGCCAACATCTGCATGGTTTCACTTTTAATTCAAAGACCTGCTTCCATGAATCTTTCTCTCAGTATCTGGCGAAAGAAATATCTAATACATTAAGGTAAGGTTAATGATGCCTGGAAAAACTGCCTGTGTGTTTGTGAGTGTTTGTATGTGAAGAGGCACAGACAAGTTCCCGCTTCAGGGAAAACACGTCGCCACATCTCTGCTGACCAGCAGACGGCTCAGCCTCTTTCTCCTGCAGCCATACTGAGACCAAATCTAAGTCATGGGATTCCCTATAAGATTAAGGGCAGCAGAAACAAAAACACTGATTGTTCCGTCAGGGACTTTTAACCCCCCCTTAAATTTCAGTGCATGTTTCTGAATGGACTAATGTGGACCACAGGCAGAGAGAATTGGTCAATAAGCTTGTGCAGTACGAAACTACTGCGCTAAGTCAGGCTCTCCAACATAAAACTACAGTTCTGATCAAAGCCTTTATTATAGACTACAAGCTCAGACAAAGATCAAAGTTAGTACCTCTGTTAACTGACCACATGCCATAATGTGATCAAAAACTGGCGATGGTATGTGACAGAGTTATTAGTGTGACAAAGTGATTAGATGGTCACAAGCCATGTGAACATCTGTAATTCCAACATACAGACATCCATTTTCCTTACAAACTGAGCTGATTTAATTTAATCAAAGCACTGGCTTCAAACAGTCAGTAAAACAGAGCTATAGGGGATAAACTTAAAATTAAGCTATTCCCTGATACAGACTTCATACACACTCCGCTAACTGATGATGTTAAACAAATCCTGCCGTCATGAAGGTTACAATGTTCTGTTTTTGATGATGTTGGTTCAGCTTCATGGTCTGTTGTCTGCAGGGTGTGGTTTATGGAGCTGTTGTTGGGTATTTCTATTATTTAGTCTACCCCCATTAATGTATCATTATTTCAGCAAGCTGTACTTAATAACTGGCAACCGCGTGCTTATTACTGCTATCAATATCTATAGATCATAATCTGTGTTTCACCTGGTTCTCCACAAACTTTGCTTTCACTTTACAATTTTGTCAACCAGCTACCAGGCTGTAAATCTCGAAAATTAAAGATGATGAGCAATCCAGTCAGGTAGGCAGCCTGGCAACATTTCTTTCTGCTTTCACATCTCCATTAGAGAATAAATGATTGAATTAACTAAGGTTTTGTCCTGTGTTATTTGTAGTTGCTACTCTGAGGAAAACAGAAAGCGATCAGGTTTTCTTTGTGACAGTGGCGCCAACAAGTTTGGTCATGATAGTATCTATTGGGATAAAATAACAGACAACTACTTTCAATTTCATATTGCACCTAAAGCTGCAAATTAAACTTTCCCCACAAGTAGACAGAATACTTTCTGAAAAACAATAGAATAAAATGAATTACTTTCTACTTAAAATTTACTACAATTCCTCCATTGCAATAAACAATCTTTTCTGAAGTTGAGACTGGTGAAATTAACCAAAGTTTACCCCTGATAAATAAACACTAGAAGAGCAAAGCAGAGTGATATATATTGAAATATAATTAATATATTATATATCATATTATTATCATTATTATTATTATCATTATATTAATTTTAAAAAACTAGGAAACGGGTGAAAGCAGCAACTTATCCCACAATATTATCACATTACAGTAGCTACACACACATAGCGAAGTATTTGGTCCACAGTGCCATGATATTTAGTTTTCTCCAGATCACACAGACCTACACCAGAGCAAGCACTTGCAAGGTTTGTGTACAGATGTTACAAGCCCCAAGTCCCACATTGATCATCTCTCCTTAGTTTAGCTCTCAGTGGACCAACAGATATGTTGCTGGGAAAATGCTGTTTCATGAAGCTATCGCAGGATGTGAGAAAAAGCACAACCAATCTAGCAAGTGAGGTTGGAATGTTAACAGAAATTATAGTAACACTGCTTCCTTCTACAGGCATGTGACCACACTAGTGCATGTCAAACAGTCATTCATTACTCTATTTCTAATCTGAATTTAAAAAAGGAATATGTTAACCCTGTTCGTTAATGCAATTATTTGACACAGCTTTAACACCCACACTAAATGTACATCTAACACAATTATTTACTTAAATGACAGCCAAGGGCGAATGTGTTCTCATGTTCTCACCACGTACACTGTTAAGTGTGACTTACTATACATAGAAGGTCATACTAAGCGGAGAATCTGATCGCAAGCTGAACTTAATGCCCAGTCAGTGACACCCACATTAGGAATCCAAACAGTGTACAGGACTCAGCAGGACAGCTTGATGAAAACATGTTGCTGCATGTACAAGAGATCTTAATCTTGTGAATCTGAGATTGGTTGCACTCACAACTTCACAGTTTACTAAAGTAAACTCATTTCCACACCTTTGCTGTGATTGTGGAGCAACATACCTAGAGGTCCTCTACTGTAGATGCTTTGATTCCTGAGGGGGACTGAGGGGGTTTGATGTCCAACAAACCCCTGTTGCATGTACATGTTTGTCTAAGTGGATGCTGATGTGTGGAGGAGAATAGAGATATCCGACTATGTGGACAGCATGTTTCTCACTATATTAACAGGAATTGTAGTGAGTGGTATAGTATATAGTGTAGTATAAGTATCTTATATAAGACATTCATGGCCCAATGGTACTGTCAGAGGTCGGTAGTCCTAATGAATGAACTGTTCACTCCCAGCATTTGAATGAATGGATGAATGGATGAATGAATAGAAGATGAATTCCGCATGCTTCAAAAGAACCCTCCGGCTCTGCATAGTTGAAATGAGTTTATGGTCTAGAAATGTTTCAAATTAAAATATAATAGCTGTATGAGCCAATATAACCTCAGAGTCACGCCAAATGCTGTGCTTACCTACAGCTGAGCTGTCACCTGCGTGCTGACATAACGTTAAGTTACCATTAGCAGTAGCATACTAGCTTCGTAAACAACTAACATGTGCAGAATAATTTGTTCCCTCTTAAAAGGACAGTGCACTGAAAAGGCTGGGCTCAAAAATGCCTATCACCAGGCTAACTGGTTTAAGCGTGTCTGAAGTGTCAGTCCAGTTCCATTAATTTCCAGTAAGCTAGCTAGCTGCAAGCTAAAGGCTGCTAGCTAACTAGCTAGCCTGACAGGCCTGCCGTAGTTCTCCAGGCAGCAGTTGTAACTGACGTTAGAAACTAGCACACAACACACTGAGGCGGCCCTCTCCAAGTTTTCCTGACTTCATTTGGAAGCAGTTCGTGTTAACATGAGTCCAGAGGCTTTGCCTTTACCTGCTGTGATGTGAGCTCTACATGTAGGGCTCGAGAGGATGAAGCTCCAGAGTTGGTGACAGAGGCGGCGGGTATGGCGAGAACCCGACCGGTGATGGAGTTCATCCTCCTGTCGGCATCTAGCGGGTCCCCTTCATTCAACAAAACATCCCATCCATGACATCCAGGATACTCTGTTTAAAGTTTGTGAAGCTCCAGTCAGCCACCAGAGGCACGCAGAGACGGTTGTTTGCGTGGGTAAAGTGCTACAACAGCTGTCAGCTAACCAACGGGACGTAAACAAAGTACAGGCTATTTTGCTCCACTTGGTTCGGAAATCTGTCTCCGGTTGGAAGGCGCGACACCTCGGCTGCTGATTGGCTCAAACTGACGTAAGTCATGTAAAGGCGGCGCCTGTTATTGAAAACGCGTGCTACTATTGGTCGTGTTGTCTGTTGATCTTCCAGGAAGGGGCGGGTGTCCGTTGAAATCTGTCAAAGCTGCAAAATATGAGGAAGTTGCAAAGCGCAGCGTGACATGCAGGTGACAGTTGAACGTTGACATGCAGGCCTTTTATCAAATACAATTCTCATTAGAGCTCGTGCAAAAAGTCAAGAAAATTATCCAAATCTAAATCGTGCAGGCTATTCGAGGGTCTGTCCTCAACCTTATGTCACCGATCTCTGTACACAACCATTAGAGCATGAACCAACAGCTGATAGATGGGGCAACTTGACGCAATTGAGTATGACACCTGATCAATAATGTCCAGATGTGTCTTCCATTTGAAAATACTTTGTGTGCAGTATACCAGAATAAAATCGAATTATTCCTCATCTAGAAGAAGAGGAACGAACCTCAAGAGGCCCCTGGATCCCTCACAGTACTGTGGCTATACTACAGTGTAACAATACTCGATGGCAGCTCAAAGAATTCAAAATTACACGTAAATAAAACAGTACAGAAAGTTCAAACAAAGCACAAAATACTCTCAGCAAAATATAAAAAATACTCTTAATTCAATTGACCCAATTCAGATTTTTAGATTATTTTATTAATTTGGCTATATAACATTATTCGACTGTTGTTTTTATGGTTGATGGATGTACTTTCAAACAGCATTGTGATGTTTAGTTAATGTTGCAGTCGAGGTGGAGCTAGATAATCTTCAGTTTGATAGCAAATCTGTAAAAAAAAAAATTAAAATATTAAAAAAATGATAATAATAATAATAATAATAATAATAATAATTACAAATCATACAAAGTGATCACGTGTTTGGATGTAAAATCTCAATCTGCAATGAACATGTAACAACAGATGTCAGATACATGTAGTGTAGTAAAAGTTTAATGGCCCAGTCTGAAATCAAAGAAGTGTTGAATAGTTTAATGTGAAAAATGCAAGTACTTCATTATTGTACATGAGTACATTTCATTTCCCCCACTAGTGACCCCAGCTAGCCTTCATCAGAGCAGTAGTGGACTTCCTTACTCCATTATGAGCCAGATTTCTATGAGCCTTTATCACCATGACTGCAGAGCATTAAGAAGCCATCAGGGGGCAGCATCAGCCACATTGAGTAGTTCTGTCTCCACAGGGTCATTGGATTTAGGAATACTTTGTCGTGTATATTAGAACAGACCCGGCAGGGTTTGGTTTAATGCCTTGGTGTACAGAATAACCTTACACTGCGATCAGGTCAGGTTTAAATTCAACATTTTCTCAGCAGCATTGACTGGTTTCCCTCATTTCTTAATATTTCCATTTTCTACTACTTCATACTTATAGTCTACCATATTCAAGTGGGAAGTATGGTACTTTTCACTCTACAACATTTATGTTACAGCCATGGTTACTTTTCAGATAAAGATGTTTTTCATCCAAAACATTATCAGTTTATAAAATACAATGCACTGTTGTAGAAATTGTCCATTACTGTATAAAGTTCTTAAAATGAGCTCCGACCCAAACCATATACAAATGAAAATTCTGTTTGTTATTGCAATGATATAATATAATATTGATAATAATGTAACATTCTGTGTTGTATGAAAGGAGCCATTCAGCATGATGACTTTTAATCCTTTAAGTACATTTAGTTAATGATAATCTTAATACTAATACTTTACTTGTACTGTAATTATCACTGTTCACTTGTAATAGAGGTCTTCTTTTTTCCTTTTTCTTTTCAATGTGCTTTACTAAAGTAAAGTATTTCGATGAGACTCCATTGTTATGATATCAGCTATATCAGACTAAATTTAAGTTTCAAAAAAGTATATGAAATCTGATGGAACCATAAAATAATGTGTTCTGGGTTTGTGTATTTCACTCAGTATACACATAATGTAGCTTCAATACAAAATACTGTAAACAATACAGTCAAAACATTATTTTAGTAGCTTATGGGTGACTTTGTATATTTATGAGCTGAATCATGATGATGAACTATACCTACAATGGCTTGACATAAGTCATGATCAAATGACGGCCACTGAGGAGTTACTTTGAGAAAACATGTTGCATTGGAAAGAAACAAGAGCCAAAAACACACGCATCTCCTTCTGAAAATATACAAAAGTTTAATTTAAATATCAGCAGACAGGTCATCATATTTCATCATATAGACAGGTCTCACTGTTTATTCCTTGCAACTTTATTGCACTTGGATTACACTGCTCTTTATAAGAAGTCACAATGGTGAAACCACAGGAAATTGTTCTTCTAATGACAATCTTATAATCTACCTCCCCATCAACATGGCACAAGCTTGTTTGTTTTTGACGATTCCCAGGATACTCACATATTACCCCCGAAACATGACATAATATCAGGAATAAAGCCGGTATAATCCCTTCCTTTTCAATCATCACCCATTGCATGGTTCAAAAAGATCCACGGTACACTGACTGGACTCATCAAATATCAGTATTTTCACCCACTTAACCTAATCTTCCTCCACTGCAGCCTACAATGCTTGAAGACACGATACAACACTGTAGTTTTTGTTGCAAAGACAAAAACACACCCATCCAGACCTTGACACCTTGTGGGACAAGAAAGTGAAATCAAACCAAGCAACACAATGACAATATTGGAAAAATCTCATATCGAAGGCATTTTTCTTGAGACAAAAGCCTCAGAAGGTAATCAGCGATACAAAAAGTGCATCAGAGATATTCATTGAGGGACGGGCACTAAAACAGGCTTTTTCCTCTATAGAATACAATTAATACTTTATGGCATTAAACAATCACAGGCACATACGTATTGTGCATTTACTATATAAATCCACCCTGTAGAATTCCTTTGCTTTCAGCTTATATACAGTAGAAACACATGCATCTCTGGGGACAACATAGGTCTTTGGCTCAATTAATCTTTGGGCTTACTATCCCAATAATAAAGTGGTAGCTTCTGTTTGCATTGTTTGTGCACTTAGCATGTAGTTGGACCTTAGAGAGCTTAGGAAGAATTATAAGGACACATGAGTGAAAATAGAACATTGGCACTTGGTGAATGTCTTGCATGTTACCTTCCAGCTCCATCTAGTGGACCTTACCCCCCTCTGCACTGATAAGGCAGTCCAAACTCGATGCCTTCACTGAGAAATGTTAATGGAACCAAAAAAGGCACATTTTACATTTGCTGTTGCTGCTGTTGCTGCTGTTTCTGCGCGCGCGCATGTGTGTGTGTGTGTGTGTGTGTGAGTGTGTGTGTGTGTATGTGTGTAACGACACACAGAGCAAAGGTTTTCTTTAGCAAATGTGCTCATGTGTGGAGTTCGCAGTCCAGAGATAATCCAAACCAGGCACCAAGATTGGACGGGGGACAGGGTGGGGAAGGGGGCATGTGAGGGGGGTGTCTGAAGATGCTGCCACAGTTCAGAGTTTCGACAGGAATCCCCAGTCCATTCAATCGATGTACAGGACGTCACTCTCTTTCAGGCCAAACCGGGTCTTGTACTTGTCAAAAAGGCACTGGAGGGACTTGATGTACATTGTATGGTAAATATCCACCATCTCCTCCGTTGGGTCCTCAATTTTTGGCACAGTGATTGGCTCCCCAACTGTAACAGAATAGGAGAGTATTAAAACAAAGAACTAGAAACATCCGTGTTAAAAGTTATATTGACAACATTTTTAATGAAGACAAATAATCTAAATAAAAATAACACATCTACAGAGCTTGTAGAAATGTGCAGAATAAAAGCATCTCTTAAACAATAATTAAAAAATGATTGTTTGTTTTTTTTGTGATAGAGTTGAGTAGAGCAGATGATTGGAACAACAGCCGTGTTGTGACGTGAATGCAAAGGAAGGAGGAGACTAGAGGCTACGTTTAGTGGCTTAACCTAATCAAGAACACCTTCAACCATTAATACACTCTCAAAAGTTGACAAATGGTGACTTTGTCTATTCTGCCAATCTGTTAAAAGTTTCTGTCATTGTTAAACTGTATTAAAAAAGGGGGATTTGGAGGATTGTTGACATTTTTAAGACAACTAATGAGTATACAAACTTGCCTATGGTGGTTATTGGCTTGCTGTAAGGCACGAAGCCCCAGGAGTTGCCGAAGAAGAGACCACATCCGTGGAAAATGCACGGGGCAAAGCCTAAGATCTTCTGTAACCTCTTTTGGATAGCTTTCGAGTAGGTCCCCTCCTCGAAGATCACCTGCTTGTAGGCGTCGTTCTCCCCAAAGGAATACACTGGAACCAGGTCAGACCTGAGCAGACATAGAGGAGGCAACTCATCAGCTGTCCCCTGAATGGACATTTACAAAAGCAGCAGTACTGTAGGACCATGCCAAGAAGTATGGTTCTGGCAAAGCAGCAGATGTGAACAGATTTCTGAAGTGTCAAGTGTTAGAAACCTGGGTTCTACTAAGGATAATACCTCTTCTCAAAAAGGGATATTTAACAGAACTTTCCCTTTGCTTAAACAAACTTTGCAGACTTGTTATGTCACTGTTTATATGATCTAGACTTTATGCCTCAATGTTTTTATGGTTGTATAACAGTCATATCTCTGATGACTACCCTGGCTTCTAAAACAATTATCATGGCTCACTTTAATGCACAGCACACCTGTGATAACCACCACACAGAACTGAATGATTTATATTTAATAGGCATGCCTCTACATGAAGAAAAGCTCAAGTTGCCACACGCACACACACACATTCACTCACAGGAAGTCACTTTTGCTGTGGCTTTTGTGTGCAACGTGCTGATTATCATGAATCAGCTGAGTTTACTGTTCACGTAGGTCACGTAGTTTCCAGTTGCTAAATCACAGACATTCGTCATTATGTGTGGGTCATAATTCAGCAATGCTGAACAGCTACTGTAAAAAAATGTTGTCTTGGCATGGTATAACAATTGTAACTGACCAAGATCAGTTGCCAAGCTTAAAAGTCCGCATTTAACCGATGGCACAAACATTTTGAGTGTTTTTTTAAAATCTAAACTTTTATTTCTAATATCATTTGTAGATGTTTTTTCACTAACCAGTCCTTGTATCAAGCATCGTCTGCACTGGTGTGTGCCAACCTTTTTGGCTTGTGGCCTTTTCAAACAATACAAAGTCAACTCGCGACCCCTCATTAATGGTTACATACTTCTGTGAGCTTAGAGCACTTTTAAGAGCGATTCATTATTTACCTTCTCAGAATGTTTAATTTGAATATTTTTTCAAGAACCGAAATGATCCAGTATTTTATCTACACACTCCCACGAGGCCAGTGTATCTCCAGTGCAACCTGTCGTAGCTGTAAATGTTCTGGAGAGAGAACTCAAAGTGACCTCGATTCATACTCTGGGACTTAGCCCAGCTGGAATGCCAACCTATTTGTTATTAATTACGTTCTGCATAACTCCATGTCTTTTCTAACGAGCTCTAATCAGCTTTTGAAAAGGTGCACCCTGAGATCCGACAGCTACACCCGAGAAGGGATCACACTTGTTTGGGTTAGCAAACAAACCGGGTCCACCTCCCTTTATAGTACAGTTTGTTACGATGATTAAAGCACAACCGAGCTCAGTTTAATGCCAGCTCACACAGTCCGACCTTTCCAAAAAAGTACTGCAGGCCAAAAGGAGCTCAAAGCCTTGTGAGGGACAACACTGCACATTCATTAAAGCTCTGGTAATGCTCCCTGTGAGGTAATTTCAACCTTTCTGTGAGTAATAATCTTAGGTTTATTCATTCCGCTGAGTCACTACGGCCCTGAGAATGATATGTCATGTCAAAACAGATTTTGGTCTGGGCTGTGTTTTGTTGCCGCCGCACGTGTCCTTGTGTGTAAAACTTGTGCAGCCAGCTCACCCTTTCTGGAGGGCCAGCCTCACAAAGCCTTTTCGTTTCTTCAGGGTGACAGAATTCACGCCTGGAGCACAATGCAGGGACTCCGCTGCTCCTCCCACAACGATGACCACGGCATTACCCGTCCCGTTACGTGACAGCAGGAAGTCGATGGAGTTCTTGTTCACTGGGCAGATACCTGAGAGGGAGGCAAAGGATGTGGACAGATTATTTAAAATGCAAAAGAGAAGCAAAGAGGGAAACACATCACATTTGTTTGTACAACTGAGTTTGTTTGCCTTTACATCTTTCCCTGTACAGTTCTCCCTTAAGTCATTTTCTTCTAATCTGTGATGGTTTTTTTTATGTGCACTGAAATAAGTAAATGTACTTAAGTCAAGTCTGTATACATTAGTAATACCATGAAGGAGACAAAACTGCCTCCTGCCCGTCTACAGGTCATGATCTAGCTGAACCCCAACACTTCCCCGGAGCTCTGAGCTCTCAGTCTGGACGACAAGCTGCACGGCTAACCGTGCTAACTAGCTAATGGCAGCTCTAGTTGGCGGCAGTTAGTGGTTACTCTGGTGTTGTGCTTCCCCCCCATTTGTTTTTTTAAGTGCAATGAAACTGAAATGTTGACATTAATGAAGACCCTCGACTTCATATCCAGGAGATAATGTCAGTAAATTCAAGTAAGACTTTTCTTAATCCCATGCAAATGCACGAAACGAAACACAAATGGAGGGAGGTCATTTTTAAAAATCACATGAGGTCCCCTGGTTGTAGTAGTCCTGTGCAAACTGGGCTGAAGAAACATTCTGAGACAATATGTACAATAACCTGTAGTAACCTGAGTATGTATGTACTATATCTGTGGGCAAAGATGAAGCCTGAACAGCAAACAGCCCTCAGAGCAGAACAGTTAACTCCATCAATCAGCACAATCAGCAGATCCAAGTAAACAGAAGCCAATTCAGCTGTACAATAGTACAAAGGTCCACTCTCAAGCAGATACAGTTATGAACTTTATCAGACGTTAAGAGTCGACTCCGCAGCTTCTCAGACAATCTCACCTCCAGACATCAGGTAGTCTCGCAGGACAGGCAGGCGGAAATTTCCCGCGAGCGTTGCCAGGGAGGGCTTGATGCCCGGGAACTTCTTGGTGAAGCCCGTGGCTTCTGTCCCAAAGTTGCAGAAAGCTCCGAAACAGAAGATGCCGTGGGGATGGTAGCCAAATATGTAGTTCCGGTTGGGCAGCAGGTTGTGGGTTTTAATTAGCTGGAGGACAAATAGACAAAGAGGAGTAGTGTGAGGCTGATTTCCATATGAGGGGCATACTGCAAGGAGAAATGTCATGTTGGTGACCAATATCGCCAAAAGGCTTGAGAACAGAAGCTGTGTGTTATTTCCACCCTAAATACTTATCATGCACATTATCTAAACAGTGACACTGTTTTTGAGATGAGATGGAAAAAAGGATCCAAGGCACCTTTCTTGAAAAGAAAAAAAGCTTAGAAAGCCTTTATGGCTATTTCATACTGATAGGCGCATTATGCAAGAATGTATAGTATGCATATAATATGCACATACAAGTAAATTCATGGATAATTTTACTTTTATTGGTACTTTTGATACTTGAGTCATTTTAATATCTTTTACTAAACAACAAGTCACATGGGTGTCTTTCACTTTAACCAAAGTGCCAGGTTTTATCAAGATATCTTTGTCTTTACTCAAGTATGACTTTTGGGTACTTTTTAAAGCACCCTAAATTTCGTTGTACCTCCACAGTACAATGACGATTCTGTTCTATTCCATTCTATTCTAAAACCCTGTAACTAGAAGGAATCTGAGGCACAGAACTAGGACATCCTTATCAGCTCAGGCCTGGCATGACTCTGTCTGCTCATTTGCAGTATCATAAAATAATGACCCAGTAAACACGTTGAGCACCTGTTCAGGCCGGCAGCAATACAATTTAAACACTCAGCATTGTTTTAACGTCTGTGGTTTCATGTTATGAATCTGCAGGATCTCACAGAAAATGTTGTATGTGCTCTGCTCTGCACTGTAGACCTAGATCCATCACAATGTGTACACAAAGCTGCCTCAGTAGCTGCTCAAACACAACAGTTGCATAAGCACATTAGCAAACGAGATCACATTCACGATCCCCATAGCACCGCCGGACTCCACCCGGCTGGTATGGCAGGTTTAAGGGGGGTTACAGAGGGGACAGAGGGATGACAGAGGTGGGTAGACAGCAGTTAAAACCATGTATAATGAGTGGAAACAGTAGAGAGATGGCAGCTGGGTGACAGTTGGATATTATTTTAAAAAAACTAAAATTACAGAAGAGTCTTTGTTTGTATGTAGTGTTGAAGGCAGTCATGTAGACGTTCACATAACTGTTTTCATAAGAGTCACACTTCCAGACTTCTTACAGTCCTCCCTTTGATTTTGATGTTGGCTTGGACTTTGACCAGTTTGCTTCCAACTCACTTAAATAATAGTCATCTGTTCATGACAGACACATAACTCCTGCCCTACAATCAGTTGAGACCGCTGCAGATACTTTGTAGGTGTTTCTGGCTGAGTTATTTCTAACTACAACTTTAACTGTTTCGCACAAAAGGAAAAGTTGAAAAAGCTATACTAATAATGTAAAGGTGTCTTAAAGCAAGATTAACCAGCTGGTGTCAAACTCCTGGGTGACAAAAAGAATTATCTAATCAACCTGCTGAGACAAACAAATGGCTGCACGGTACACAGAGCACAAATCGATGTGATGGACAAAGTTCAGCTGCAGAGAGTAGGACTTCAGAGTCAGACAGCCCTGTTGTCTTTCTTCCTCACATACAGCTGATAAGCTCATCAACATCTGGCAAAGCATTTCTCCTTACACTGAAGGGATTCATCACACTGAAACGTAGTCAGTCATTATGGTTTTCTTTGCTATCGCGGGGAACATGTAAGTAAAGAAATTATAAATGAAAGCCTGTGTTTCATTAGCATTTTGAAGGAGAAATTAAATTGTTTTGTCTATAAAATGCCACAAAATGTTGAAAAATGTCCATCACATTATCCCTGTACCATAGGCGACATCATAAAATGTATTTTTTGCCTGTAACCCACATATACTCAGTTTACTAACAAGACAAATCAAGTAAAGCAAAAGATTGTCTTGGAGCTGCTGGAGCCAGAGAATGTTGGTATTTCTGTCAACCAGGCCTTGCACATCTAATCTGTATGAAAGTGATGATTCAAAAAAATAATACTGCTGACTGAATCAAGCACATATCCACACACTCCAACCTTGACTTTTGGCTTGTCCCTGAGTCCTGAATCGCTACTGTATTGTGCTTTACTGGCGGTTACCCAGTTTTGCAATAAGGCTTCCTCCTACGCCCTGAACCAGGTGTTTCCTCTCATCTAAAGATGCAGCAACGAGTACCTGATGGAAAAACAAGCTGAGCACTGCTCCTTGTCCTATCAGGTAAGACAAAGTCTAAAAGTCAGCACCAACGTCAAACCCTCATCATTATCAACATAGGGCAAGGAACAGCCTGGACACGGGCTGATACCCGATCCACCCCCGATAAGCTTATCTATAAATCCAACTTATGCACGACTGTAAATGAACTAGCAAATAAATCATACAAAAAAAAAAATGCACAAAGCCACACAGGTTTTCATGGTTTATTTCCACTGGTTGCAACCCCACCATCTTCATTCCTCTACTGTTCTCTTGACGTTTCAAGTTTGGGGCTGGATAAATTAGCAATGGTACAACGGCTAACTGACAAAGTTACCTACCCTGATTGGGAAGTAGTCTCGGAAATATGTCCACATTGTCCAATTCCTCACCCAAGACGACCTCCTGCCACCTGAGGAGAACATTACAGATGAGATATTACATTATCACATCAATAATTGGGCTGCAGCTAACAATTATTACCTCCACCAATGAGATTGTGTTTTCAGACTTTTGTCTGTTGGTTTGTGACCAGGATTACACAAAAACTACTGAACAGATTTCCGCAAATCTTGGATGTAGGATGGGTCTCGCCCAGAATAGAGCCCATTAACTTTTGGTGTGGATCAGGATAAAGAAGAACAATACTTTTTTCTCACTTTCTTTTTCATTGCAAGGGTTTTTTTCAACATTTTCTGTTTATCTCCCTCTTTGATTGTGATTGAATTAAAGAGGACTATACATCTAGTTTACAAGATGTCAGATGGCCATCCAGAGCCGACGTGGCTTGTTTTATCAAGTGACAAAAAGAGTTTCAATTGATTTATAATACCAAAGTAATGATCACATTTGAGAAGCTGGACCCAATAAGTGTAATTGTTTTATTCAGTTACTGAATATTAACCTGCCAGCTATCATGCATGTTCACAGTGTCAATCCTAACATGCTAATATTTAATAGGGATATGTTTACCATTTTTGTTAAGCTTGTTAGCATGCTATCATTGGCGAAGTACAAAGTACAGCGGAGGCTGATGGGAATGTTGTTAGTTTTGAAAGTAAGTCTCCATTTAGCACCACATTTCATGACATCCATCCGAGACATTTAACTTGAAATGACAAATGCCAAACTCAGTGTGGTGCGAGAGAAGAAGTCAGTAGGATGTGTTGTCTGGAGATTTCTCAGGAATTTTGTTGCCAAATTTTGTGCCAATCCATGGAGCAACTGTTGAGTACGTGATAACTTGAGGATATCATGGGAATCACAAAAGGCAGTGAGGTTCATCCTCTGGGAACCATGAATGTCTGTGCAAAGTTTTGTGGCAGCCCATCCAGTAGTTGTTGAGATATTTCAGTTTTGTCCCAAGTGAAAGACCAACCGACCTAAAGGCTGCCTATACCCTCAGCCTATACAAGCCTATACCCTTATTCAGTCTGCACAAAATGATCTTTCAGATATGAACACTTTGAGAGCTAAACACCGTCTAAACATAATGCAGTCATTGTTGGTGCTAATCATTACATACCCAACGCTTATGCAATAAGGGTCTCAGTGCATTCATTCATGTGCTGTCACACTTTTTCACACAATTTATTTTGTGACCAGCGTAACCGTTTTAGACCCAGAAATGCGTCATTCAAACAAATTTCCGGAAAATTCCAACCAATAGCTTTTGATATGTCACGCCTTTATCTTGAGTGGAAAAAATTCATCACAATCGTCATCAGACCAGCGATTTTTATTCGCATTAGGTCAATATTGAACTATTAGGTGACAGAGATTACTGGTGTCTTGCCTTGTTTCGGGGTGTTCCAGTCAATGATGAGCCAGGCGGTGTACATGGCAGCGATAAGCCAGCAGTCGGTGCAGAACATGTAGATGAGAAGCAGAGTGCAGGCAGCACCTGGAGCAACAGAGGAGAGACTGTACAGTCAGGGATTCGAGAAAAAAAAATGTCTGTCATTCTTGAATACAGAAAAATCTATTATATACACACAAAATTATTCTCTTCAAGGGGAGGAGGGTAATCAGGAGTCAGAGACAAGAGAGTGTGTCTGTGTGTGTTTCTGCGTGTATTTGTGTATAAACAGCTCAGAGATCTGACCTCCTATGACTCTAATGAGTACAGGTTTCTTTGCTTTCCCATGGCTTAAGTGAAATGCATGTGGCGGCCTCACACGAACACACTCACTCACTCACCCAGTGCCAAGAAGCTGATGACCCACTGCAGCACTGAAATGACCTGCAGATGTTTCTCCATCTTGGATCTGCAGGGCCAGAATGCCAAGGGCAGGTCCTGCAGGGCAGAGAGGATGCTGGAGCCGGTGCCTAGAGACAAAGATGAGACAACAGAGTGTTAAAACAATAGAGCAATAAAAGTTTTAGCAAAACTGTCAAAAATCCAGTGTGAGCATTATGGAACAGACAGTTACAAAAGCCTCAAGAAGCATTTGGTGATAAATCAAGCTGAAGAGACAGTTAACACACTCCTAGTAGTAATACTTTGCTAATCCTGTGTGGGCTTAACCAACTCAAAGGTAGACATCAAACAAGACAAGAGATTTCCTAGAATGCAGTCAGACAATGCAACAACACAGCCCGACGTCAACAAACATATGAGCCACGGCCGACAACCTCCTCTACTCACCAGCTCTGTTCGGTCACCAGCCCATGCAGATACAAGTGAGGAGACTGTGCACCGACTGGCAGCGTAAAGTAACGGACACATTAAGAGCCACTAAAGCTAGTCAAGCTCATACCGCTGTGAGCCAATGAGGAGGAAGATCTCCCCCTCCAGGAAAACACTGTCTTCTAATCCCATGGGTACACACTGAAAATAACCCAGCACACACTAGGCTGCTGGTATTACCTGTAAACTATGATGCTATGACTCCTCAAAAGGCCATCACTACTTGAATCAGTGCCAGGGACTGATGGAGACAGACGAAGAGTTGGCCAGGATGCAATTAGTGATGGCCCTCACTGTGAGCCAGATCGAACTGGTCACCAGAGGGAGGAGGTACACAGTCTTGTCTTGTGGCTATCTGTGAAAGAGCATCCTGCTCCCGGCTGATATGCAAACGCTGCTGGAAGACTTGTTAAGCTCAAGGAAATGCGCTCCAAAAGGCAAACACTGAATCAATATAAGTGCCTCAAATGATTCATCTCTAGCTGCAGAGTTGGCTTAAAGGATAAATTCACAATTTACAGCGACCTATAACCTTTTCAGCGCACGTACAGTATAGGCGTGTTTATATTGTTTAAGCCTAAAATGTTAAGCTGCCACTGTGACACATGTGGACAGGTTCCTGACCTGTCACCAGTATCATCTCATTGACCGTTCTCGATTAGTCGGACCCCACACTGAAAGCGAGTGTCAACACAGAAACAGAGGAAATCTACCACCAAAGCAGCTGATCAATTTCTGTACCAGCACCTTTTAAATTAGAAGTTCCTTCATTTTCCCCAGAAAATGTGCAAATAATTCTTCATTTAGCCTACATTTTTATTTGAAGTTCAATTTCTTCAACTGCAGAAGATGGCAAAACATCTAAAAAATGTAAAAAAAAAAAAAAAAAAAAAAAAAAAATTTAAAAAATGTTTTTGAAAATTTTAGGTCTTCCCTTAAGTATCGAATATTGTGTGTATATTTTAAGCTAATGTATGGAAGTGAGAAACCTATCTCAGCAACACCATATCACACCTAAAGCTGCTCAATGTGGTCCTGAAACCATATCATTCACATGTTTATGATCTCGATATATCTGAAATGTTGTCATTATAAAATGTATGAACTCTGATTCTTTTTTATACTCTTTTTTTTTTTCGGACTCTATCCTGTACACACGTCTATCACATGTCTGTCCATTCTGGGAGAGGGGCCTCTTTTCTGGTTCTATTTCTGAGGTTTCTGTAAGTTCTTCCCCGTTAAAGATTTGTTTTGGAGAGTATTTCCTCACTTGAAACATTAAAGACAGAGGATGGTATATGCCGTACAGCGTTTAAGACAAATATTGACTAATAATATGACTATGAAAAATTAAATTGACTTGACTTCTGACTTTAAAGCAGTGGCACAACCAGTCACAGAGCACAAATCAAACACTGTAATAATAATATTCAGCAGTTCAGCTAGAACTTTGCACTGAAAACAATCTTAAATCTCCAATAGTATCACCTACAGTAGAACACACAGATTATTATTATTTCTTTTTTTTGTGTGATTTTTGGTTTTCTGTTACATTTCTGCAGTAATTCTCTCAAATGATCTCTGTTATGATAAAGATTCTGATATTTTTTAACTGAAGTTTGGTTTGTTTGGGTAACATGATGCCTCTGTCACACTCCTCCATTCAGCTGAACGCGTCTTACCTTTGAGCACGCCAGAGTACGCAGCTAGAATGGTCTTCATAGCTGTTGCTTCTTGGATGGTGATGGGTGCCCCGAAGAGAGGAGGGAATAAAAAAGTCAGATGTTTGCTGGCTGTCAGGTCCCTGAACCGGCCCTGCTGCTCCTCTGTCACCGCTGCCTTCTACTGCAACCGGCTGCAGCGCGGAGCGGGCATTTAATGAGTGCGGGGAGGAGCCACGCACAACCGAGACAGCTGAGTGCGTGAGTGTGAGTGTGAGGGATGAAGTAATGTGCCAAGGAGCGCCCGGACACTGGAGTCCTCCCCGATCGGCAACACGTAGGTCTGCAGGTGGGAACCAGGAGCATGAGTGTCCCCGCTGAGCCTCTCTCTGGGTATTTATGGGGGAAGTCACGTGGGTCACCAGCGGGTCAACCGTGAACAACAAACAGCAGTGACCATCAGCCCTGCCTCACCTGTCAACAGGTCACATCTAATGTCCTTCATTTCAACGGTCACATTTAAAGATACGCACTGTGCCACTTATATGAAGGTGTTTTTTTTTTTTGTTTTTTTTTAAAAAGTACAATTTTCTTTCAAATTTGTGTGTTTTTAACATACAGCATGTGTCATATTCTGTGGCTTCTTAACATGAGGCCATCATACGATCAATTATTTACCGATGAGGACAGACAGGGTCGTTTGGATTGCCACCAGTCTGTGATTTTGCCCATTGGTTGGTCCAATGTCCTAAATAACAGTACAATTATATCTACAAGTAGCTTGCTCTACATCAGTTATTATTATCAGTCATTATTTTGAGATCATAAGTCACTTTTTGAGATAATTTCTTATACTTTGGGATTCTAAGTGAATTTAATTGGACATACTAGGTCATTATTTTGACAAAGTTTCTGCATGTATTGAGGAAGTTTCTCATTATCTTGCGGTAAAAGGCACTATTTTTTAGATGCTAAGTCATTACATGAGACATTTTCTCATTATTTTGAGAAAGTTTATCATCATTCTAAGAAACTCAGTCATTATTTTGAGATACGAAGTCATTATATTGAAAACGTTTGTTAGTATAATGACTTACACAATTTTTTTCATTTCATCATAGTAGTGTAAATGGGTTTCTGTATTATTTAGTGCCTAACTTAATTAATAATAAGAAAAAATAAGTCAAACAGTCCTTGAAAAGAGGCTGCTGTTGAGAAACATCAATATCCAACAGTTTGGGACATTAATGATTTAATCATGTCTCTGCAATTTACCTTAATGTTTTCTTTCTGTTATTTCACACTCTGGAAATGGCACAACGATGTCAGCTCTTAAATGATTTTTTCATGTGTAATGTAATGCCTCAATTAATCTCACCTGTTTACACCTGTTTTCAGCGTTCTGTGCTCTTATATAAGTCATTCTATGTACGAACTTCTCTATCTGTAGAGCAGATACCAAATCATCTAGCGATATGACCTTGTTATCGGGCAAGCTTCCTTTCTGTATCTCTTTTACCTCAGGACTCTGTCAGCAGTCATGTTTGTCGTAATACGACTTTATTTGTTGAGAATCTGATTCATACAAAAACATAAAGCTACTTTTGTTACTGGTGACTCCGTCTCAGGCTGACTGCTGTATGTCAAGTTATTTGATTAATTAAAAAAAAGCATCTCTTACAAAACACAGTTGTCCTCACACAACATCAGAGAGAGTTTTAATGTGTTGTACTGGTACCAAACATATGTAGGCCACTGTGGGTTGCAATGTTTGAGTCTACAGAGGCTTACAGCAGACACTGCAGGGACACCAAGCTATAGGGCCTGCTGAAACTGGACACAGGACTGATGAGGAGCTAAAGCGAAGTATGGTCAGTGTTGGAGGAAGAAGGATACTCATTACTTTTACGAGTAAAAATGCCATTACAGTACTACATAGTAAAAATACTCCAGCGCAAAAGTCCTGCATTGTTTTGCCCATTAAATGGTGCACATAGTTTACTGTGAGATCCAATATTTAGTCCTAGGGGGTGCACAAGTGTAGACTGCATCTTGGGGGGCAGAAATTGACTCCTAATGTGCCCCAATGTCTGACAGCATGATGCAGTAACGAGTACATTATTTCCCCCCTGAAATGTAGTGAAGTAGAGGGTGAAAGTAAGTACCTCAAAAATGATTGATTGATGATTGAGTGGTGATTGGTGATTGAGTAAATGAGCTTAGATACTCTCTTCCACTGACTATAATCAATTCAGCTTTGTGTCAACTCAGCCTGAAGTCTTAAGATGTAAGTCTTGAGTCAAGTCCCTCACCTCACTGTAAGGAAAACATTGTTACAACAGCCTGGATGAACCATTAAATGAATAATCATACACTCGGGTTTAAGCTTGTGTGCTGATGTGAGGATTCTGCTGAAGTCATGACTCGCAAAAATCTCATCCGCAGTACACTTCCTCACCCCATGTGACTTAATCGAATGAAATATAATGACCAGTCTCTACTGGAAAATTCTTTTGCACTTTGTATCCCATGCGGTTCATCCCCAAAAAGTTGAACTGATAGCAGGTATCTCGTGGGACCAGGCCAAATAATCATAACTGCATTTGGATGAAATCCGTTATACAGTCCTTGACATGAGGCTGCTGTTGGGTAATGTCAACATCTATCATCAGTGATATAATCGTGCAATTTTGTCCACCTCTAATATCCTCCATGTTTTCTCCCTTTTATTTCAAATGTCAATTTGACTCTCCACATCCAATGTATGCATTATGTGATGAGTTCAAGTCTAGTTTTTGCTGCAATCATGTCCATCTTTGAATTATGTCTTGTGTAATGAAATGCCTCAAATCTCACCTGTTTACACATGTGTTTAGCGTTCCATGCTCTTATATAATTCCTGCTGTGTATTGCCTACTCTACTGTATCTGTAGGGCATATACCAAATCATCCATAGATATGACTTTATTATGGGAGCTTCCTTTCTGTATTTGTTTTGCTGAATCAGTCAGTAATCAGTCATATTTTTTTTCTTCTTATAACTTGATTAATTCAAACAAATTTAAAATTGTAATTCATAAAATTTTTTTTAAATTTTTAAAAAAAAAAACGTTAGCCCCTGTTGATATACAGTATATATTTATTATGACCTCGGGGACGGGAACTCCATTTATGATTTGTTTTCTCTCGAAAAAAAGCTGAGATAAGATATGACCCATAGGATTCAGCGAACTCAGGGCTTAGATTATTTTGTACTTTGGCCACAGTCTTCAAGAATAAGTCAATAATGTTGTTAGCCTGGCATCACTCACACCCACCAGAGAGGAATGTGTGACCGTGCAATTATCAGCTGTGAGCACCTTTGTCCATGCAACAACCCTTATGTGACATGTGAATACACTCCCCATAACTATAATGTCCTCAATATCACTGTCTCTGAAACACAAAGCCCAGCCCACTGACTGTCAATATAAGAGAATCTGCTCATCTTAATGTCCCTATCAAGTGTATGAATACAGCTCTGTTTGCTCCATGACAGTCTTTGCAGTTGACAGGTTCCACGACAGGTTGGCCGGTCTTTTCCAGATTTGCACCATCACATACTCCTCACTGGTTTACTGTCGACTGGCTTCACCTGGCGTAAGATGCCGATAGATGATCTGGGTACAGGAGAGGAGTCTTGTTCATTTTACGTTTGTCAACTTTTAGTTTTAAATGTGATATTTTCCCAATTTGTGTCTTTGTCATCCCATCACTGCTGTAATTTTTTTTTCTTTTAGTCAGCATTTTTATCAGCCCAACCCACACACACACACACACACACACACACACACAGGTCTTGTCCAGTACATGATGAAATGATTGGGGCATTGCCAGTCATTCGGTTTTGTAATATCAGAAGCCTGCCATCTCATATAAAAAACCACGTCCGCCAAAGTTCGCAGACGGTCTTATCATTTGGGCACGATTCAAACCAGACACATTCACCTTTTAATGTGGAGTTTAGACTTAAATAAAACAATTAACATAGACGTGTATTCATATTTACTGATCATGTTTGGTCTACAAACAGCAGGAGAGGAGGTTCTCAGATCTCAGTCATGTATCTGCATTTTTTACTTAGAAAGTAATAAAATGGGCTAATGTAATGTTATATTATGGTACTAGGATTATTGGTGCATTAATAGCAGTGTGCCTCGCTTTAACATAAAGGCTGGTAAAGGGGTAGCTTGTGAATTTTCCCACGAGGATCAATAAAGTTTTATCTTTATCTATATAACTGCATCACAACTATCGTCAATAAAAGATTGCATTGCTAAACTTTATCTGCGAAGTAACTAAGTGAAGCCGGCAAATAATTGGAAGTTGAGTAAAAAGTACAGTCGTTGCCTAATTTCAATTGTGGCGTGAGTTGCGACTGTGGCTCAGGGTCAGAGCCAGAATCTTGTTAACGGAAGGTCGCTGGTTCAATTCTCCTGGTCTGCATGTTGAAGTGTCCTTGGGCAAGATACTGAACCCCAAACTGCTCCTGATCTGCTGGTTGGCAGCCACCACCATCAGTGTGTGAATGTATGTATGAATTACTGTAAGTTAAGTACAAGAAGCTCAAAATTAGTGTTTGAGTAGATGTACTTTGTTACTTTCCATTACTGTCCACATATAACCAAAACCACCATAAACCCCAGTTTAGTTTGTGTTAAGCGGACTAATCAAAGTCAAGTTTGATGGGAATGCACATCTTATTCATCTTGGTAATTAAAATAGATTTGAAGATTTTAAGTTTTCATTTAAAACGCTGTAATTCATCAAAAGAATGTGAAGAAACAACAGACTTGTTATGTCAGTGACGTCTGTGTACTGTGTTGCTGAGACGTCTCTTAAAATTAGCATGCTAACCAGCTAGCCCTGGGCCGAAAAAGCCTCTTTCTCCAAAGTGCACATCCCAACACTCCTCCAGCAGTCCTGCTAGCTGCATGGCTAATGGAGCTAACAGACTTAGAAGTTCTACAGTCATGGATGTATAAGCAGAATACAGTTGAATACACCTTTAAAGAGCTACAATGTATCTGTGTTTGTTCATGCTGTTTCACATGTGTAAACAGTCTTGGCTCTTTTCTCTTTTTTAGGCAATTTTAATGCAGTCAAAGGCAGATATTAAAGGAATAGTTCAGGATTTTGGGAAATAAGCTAATCGACTTTCTTGTCAAGAGCTAAAATAGAAGATTAATAGAACTCTCATTTGGGTTAAATATTAAAATAAAGTCAGGCGATGGTTATTTAAGCTTAGTCTAAAAACTGGAACCAGTGGTTAATGTAAAATCTCAATCCAAAAAATAACAATAAGTAGCTTATTAAGTAAATATACATTGTTGCTTTCCATCACTGAAATGTGATTTCAGGGTTTGCATATTATAGAAAGAAAAGACAGATAATTCAGGTGAGTGGTGTGTATAAGATTTGTATTTCACGTTTATAAGATACAGAATACTGTAATTATTAGTGTTTCATGACAGTATCTCCAAATGATGTTGTAACCCAGATTCAACCCATGACTCTGTTTGAGAAAGTGTCACTTCTGGCACAAAATGCAAAAACTCCAGACAGATGCCACCTCTGGGAGATTAAGTAAGGAAAGCTTGACTTGTGTCATGAGTGTTCCCTCTGAAAGATGTCCCACACAGCTCAGACATAAGCATTTCCACTATGGCTGCTTTTCTCACGCATTAGATGAATCCTACTTTATACAAACGGACACAGCAGTATGCAGAATCACAAACATTTTATCTATCTTTAATCAACAGGCCAGTTGAGAGTCAGGCTTACAGAGACAATCAAAAGGTACAATTATCAGAGCACCAGAGCTTTACAAATAAATAGCATTCAAATCCACTCCATCATAAGTCCACTTTAGACAAAGTTCAGGTGTGTGTCTTTGTCCACTCCATAGTTGCCTTTGTGCTCATCAAACAGATTGCTGAGCTCGTCCATGTACCGCTGGTGGAGGGCATCAAGTTCCTCTGCCGTTGGCTTCTCGTTCCTCTCCACCCTAATCGGCCGTCCAACTGTGGAGAGGTGAGGAGGTGAAGGACAACACGTTCCCAGTCAGTGCACTTTATAATTTTTAGTTCGGTCTGTTTGATTTTATTGGAGGTATAATCTCAAACATGATGACATAGTTGGCCAGCATGCCAGCAGGTCTAAAAGGCGTGCAGTGTGAGTCGGTCACTGTTGCTGTCGATGCACTGGTGATTGCATCAGACTGGGCCACATCTGACAAATCCTGCTCTTTATCTCACTGATATTAATCACATCTACTGGAACGCTCTTTACCAACTCAGTGGCATGAGGTGAGGTGTCTGCCAAAATACATGAGCGCTGACAACGTAGCTCAGGTTTTTGCCTACCGGACGAAGTCTGAAGCAGGGTATCCTTAATTTGACATCCTGAAGGTGATGTTTAAAGTAATTCACATGATTAAAGTAACGTGTAGTATGCAACCTGCTGCATGTAATGTATGACCCCGAGAGTGGCAGATGAACAAAACTGTTTACTCACCAACTGTGCTGATGGGTTTTCTGTAAGGCATGAGGCCAAAGGAGTATTGGAAAATGCCACGCGCATGGAAGAGAGGCAGGGAGATACCCATGATGCTTTGCAGGCGTTCCTGTGTCCATCGGAGCCAGGTTCCTCTTGGGTTTTCCACCTGATCAAACACCTCATTCTCCCCAAAGGAGAAGACTGGCACCAGATGAGCACTAAAAAGAAAAAAATATTTTAAATGGAAGGTTGTTAATTAATATCTTACTGACCTTTTGTATACATCATTATGTTTTATTCTAAACTGATCTCATAACAGCTACTGTGCTTTCCCAGGAAATTCTGTGAGGGACTTACAGAGTAGCCTCTGTTTCAAGAGGCCACGCTCGAGACGCAAGAGATCTAAAATGAACAGACTGACACAATCCTTTCAACAAGCCGTGAGACCTCTGAGCATCAGCTGCATTTCACAGCAAACTTTCCTCATTCCCTCAGGGATCTCTGCTCTCACCCATGCTCCATGGCCATTTTGATGAAACCTTTCTTCTTTGCCAAGAGTACATTGAAGGATCCAGGGTGGGCATCCAGGGCCTCCGGGGCCCCACCGACTGCTATTACGACAGCGTTACCACCACCCCTCTTGCTGAGCGGATATTTGGCACTGTCTTTGTCTGAGGGAATCAGACCTGCAGTGATGTAATAGAAAAGAAGAAGTGGCCAAAATGTTAAAAAAAAATCTAAGTCTGTAATTTAACTGTAGTTAACTGTAAGGTCCAGTAGGCAAACTGGTTGTCTGTGGCCCACACCTGCACACATGATGTAGTCTCTGAAGAATGGTGCTCTGAACCAAAGGGGCAGCATGAGCAGGTAGCTGGTGAGGCCAGGGAACAGCTGCCTGAAGCCTGTAGCATAGGTGCAGAAGTTAGCGAAGCCTCCTGCCACCAGCACGCCGTGTGGATGGAAGCCCATCACATAGTTGTGCTTGGGGTCCAGGTCAGCTGTCTTCACGAGCTGGGGGAAGAAAGGAAGAGAAAAATGACAGTGTTAATGTTGCTTCACTTCTGTGTCTGAACATGGGTCCATATATTGTATGTACATTAATCTTGCAAAATATTTTATTTCACATAATCGGATTATTGATAAAAGTTCAGCTCACTGCCTGCTCATTTATCAAAAATGCTGGTGGCCCAGCTGGCTGCAACCCAAACATGTGCCTGCATATCCCAGTTTCAACAGTGCCTTTGACCCTCTGAACCCTCTCATCCCTCCCGTCCGTGACCTCGGCAAACTGACTGAAAAAAACTGGAACCAACCTACTGTAAGGTATACACTGCTACAATACCTTAAGTGTGGAAAAGTACTGTATTAAAGTATGATATTAAGGTACTTTAACAAAGTACTATGTTACTTTAAACTAAACATTTCAGATGGAATTAATGTTCTTTTTACTGTATTACATGTATTTGACAAATATAGTTACTACCTATAGTTAATAATTGCAACTTTTAAGATGAAAATGTTTAGTTTAAAACCGTTTAAATGCAACCATTTAAAAACAGTGTCTTGCTGAGGCTTCCTGTCACGTTTTTAGCAATTTTACAACCAAATTATTTCCTCTTTAAACATGACAGGTAGTTTTATTTAAATAACTGATTGAGGCAGACAAAATAGCAAATATTTGTGCAGTGGAACTTAGTTCTTTCTTCTTTTGTCTTGCCTCAGGTTTATCTCTTGACACTTTTGAGGGGTCCAACCTTCTAGACTGAACTACCTCACTGTATAAAAGCAGTTAGGAGCTCCACCTCTACCCATTACAATGGTAAAAGACTTAAACAATGATTTACTGTTCTGACAATGTAATAGTGTCGTATGATAATATCAGTAACAGGGAGCTCAGTGCATCACTACTAAAAAAAACACACCACTGTAGTGTATGCAGAGTGATATGTGCTGTTTACTTTGGACCTGTCTATGTATATAGGCTACACTGAAACACTTTACCTCTCTTCAGTGTCACATAAAATTCTTCACCTGAAACAATTGTTCAAATTTAAAAAAAAGTGTACAACTTATTCAGCACATCTCTAAAGCAGGGATCCCTTATAGAGGTGATGGGACTCCTGGGCAGCACCTCAAATCTATCGAAAAACTCAAATTTGAGTTGTATCAAGGTTCAACATGAATCTTCCAACAGTACGCTGCTGAAATCAGAGACAGAGAATTCCACTGGGGGAAATCACTGGACTCTGATGAAGAGTGGTGTTGAAATGTTAGTCTGCTAGTAGCCACAATTAAAGGCTGTAAACTAATGAACTATATACACCCTGGAATAGTGTCACACTCCAGTTGTTTATCACTGGGCAGGAGTCCTGAAGAGATGCTTTAATGTTTGCACTTATGGATGAGTTCTCCATTTGGTAGGTGATTCCAGTGTTAACCCATACATGTGCCACCGATCCTTGGAAACTGGGTAATATTTCTTTGTTTTGTCGGAAATAATGGTTCTTGATCATCAACTGTACAAGAGCAGATAACATATCTCACCTTCGGATTGTTGTTTGCATGCCTCCACCAGCCCATAGTGGGTAGGGAGGAGATAGTGAGAGGCCTTAAAGGTCACTGTCAAGAGTAAAGAGTTGCTTGTCATGTGTGGCAGTTTGTTTTGCACCTCAAGGCGAGCATTGTGTCCTTGTGTAGGACACATTGAGAGGTAAGTCATTGTCAGGAAGCAGGATGCCACCCAGGGACAAATAGGAGACTTTATACACTTTGATTCTTCTTTATTTCGACTTTTTGTATTTGTTGGTTTCTTTATTTTGTGCTTCTTTCTATTATTAAATCAAAGAGGCAATATTCATCCAACACTGATGCAGCACCTGGTGCTTCAATTAAACATTTTCTTGTAGCCAATCACCTGTAGAATGTAAAACAGCAGGCCATGGTGTTGGACAGCGTTGTTTTGTGTCCACTTTGTTTGTATTGTGGGTACCTGCTTCTGCTGGCCCCTAACTACCAGTTAATCATTGACCTGAGCTCCTCTAATCAGGGCCAAAGCTGCTCAAAAACAAAAGATCTGTCCACTGGGGACCAATCACAGATTTGGTTGGCCGCCATCTGAGAATCAGCTGTTTATTTCATTGTGTATTTTGCTGGAGATCCAAATGCAGAACGTTTTATATTATCAAAAAAAAACTCATGTAGACAACACTGTTCAGCCTTGGGAGCAGCATGCACTCTTTCAGTTCTTTATTCACATCCAAATTAGCATCATCATCCTGTCTAAATTTGTCGTGCCCTCTTAACAACCAGGAGAGCACGCATCAGCTGGTAAGGTCTGAGTGTGAGCTGATGATGGTGGAATTAGAAATGGTGGGAAAAAACACACCAGTGAAACTAATAAGGCTCGCTCAGGGACACTGCTTCTCTTTACCCTTACATTGACGCTTTGTCTCAGACTTAATGTGGCATACAGTCAGATGATACAGGAAATGGCTGACTTTGAACTGCATACCGTTATGTGAGAGACCACAGAAGAAGGGGGATTATTAGAGGTTCTGATTCTTGGAAATGAGTGAACTTGTGTTTATCTTTACAGAAAGTAAAAAGTAGGAATACTTTTCTTCTGTCTAATATACCATCAGCCACAACATTAAGAGGACTTACAGGTGACTTACATAACACTGAGCCTCTTGCTACAATCAAATGTTCTGCTTGGAAACCCCGAATCCTGGCATTTCACTTTGACACGAATCAACCACCCAAACCACCCAAACCTGTGCTGTTGCCATACGGGGGTGTACTCCGTCCGCAACTGTGTTTGGGTGGATGCCGGGACCCAAGGCTTCACAGCAGAACACTGCATTGTAACTGGTGATTGAATTAAATCGGGAATATCGTGCAAACGTAATGCAATGATACAGTTGCAGTCTTGCTTGCTAAATGTTGTTGGCTCTACCTGCCATTTTTACCATTGTCTACCATTGGTGTCAGTATCACTGCTTTAATCATTGAAATACTCTATATAAGTGTATTTATGACCACTTTTGCTCTATTTATTGTTACTGTTATTATGACTTCTGTACCTGTCTTCTCCTGACTTTTATTATTATACGGTGCCACTTTTATGGCGCTCACTGCTGTAACTACCTTATCTATCTTGGCTATGATTATTGTGAATATTGTGATGATATTATGCCATTCTTGTCTTTTCTTTCGCCTTCATGTTTTGAAGTTGTCTATAAATCAATTGTTTAAACATACATAAATAAAGTATGATGACGCGGATAGTAGCAGCAGTAGCATTAATATTTCTGCATGTAAATCAGTAACGTCACTGCATCATCTATAATTCAAAATGGTGATCTAATCTCAGAAGTGTTTTTGGATTTTGCTGTAGTCCCTGCTGTTACATGAATATAGATGACAAGAATCCGATGAGCACAGAGGTTCAACCAAACATCCTGATATAAAGAGGTTTGTGTGTGTCACATTTTAGACATGTCTGTATATATACTTTAAACAAACATGTATAACACATGCAGCACCGCTGCATATCTAAAATAGATATCTAATAAATAAACAGAAATGGTTTCTCAAGGGTTTAAGAGAATGTGTGCAGAGCAATATTTTGAAATGCTTGTGTTGTCGTTGTTGCACTCTGTTTTTATCAGTACAGTCCAAAGTGCTCAGGGGCAAGATATACATCCATGTGGTGGATGTTGTCAACAAGCTTTCTGTTCTCTGTGAATTTTTCAGATGGTGTTCTTTTATTTTTCATGGGGTTAAGAATGAAAATCCCAACATTGAACCCCTACTGCTAAATTTGATGTAAATACTGGACTTTTCATAATAAAATGAAATCAAATTAAATTCATATGGATGCACTATTCATGCATGACCACAAGAGGGACACTGCAGGCCTCAAAAGAGACCCTTGTACTGAGCAGCCGGGGCCAGTTTATTGGCCCTGACTGCCCCAAATGTTTGCAGTGTCACATTAAAAGAACGGCTAACCTGCCTGAATAGATGCAACAAGTTTCTCTCCTTGCAAACAAATTCTACGACCAATCCTACAAAGTGAGCAGCCTTTGTTTTGAACAAATCTGTACAGCATTGATAGAAATCTGTATCCACCCTGGATCACTGGATAATGTGTGTCAGTGTAATTAGTAACCAGCCTCTGGCAGACTCTTCATGTTCACTTGATTTCTATGATTTCTCCTCGTTCTCGAGGCTGCGATGCATGTTTTTCAACGTGCTGTTGAAGGTTATGGTTTCATGGTTTAAACTTGTTATCCATTTTCACTTTGAATAACAGCCTTCTGTTCCTCCACTATAAGTGCCTTTGAATACTAAAATATATTTGGTCTGCAGCAGCATGTGGTGAGAATCTGTGAATAATCACTAGGCAGGCAACGCTTTGCTACAAGATTAAAGGAATAGTTTGACATTTTGGGAAATAAGGCCCTGTTTAGACCTGATATCAACAGTATCAATCTGTGTTCTGAGTGAGCCGATCACACAAGAAATACACAACAACCACAATACACACTGAGGATGTATTTGAGACCACATTCAGAGGTGGACCGGTCCGCATGTGACCACATTCTTTAAGCTGTGTGTACGCACATGTGTCCTGGGCCACATTGAAGGACTGCCTGATCAACTGACATAATCCACAAAACAAGATCACACACTGTCTGATTTGCATGTAGTTTACTGTTATTTAAACTACATGTTTGGGCTCTCTAAGCCAGTAGATGTTGTGAACACGCTGTGTTTCAACTAACCATTAAACTGGTAATTGCAACATGCCCAGACACCCTTACAAAAGTTTTGCATGATGTGAAACTTAAGACTTCGTAAGTCATTTGAGCCTTCTCGTAAATTCAGCATGAAATGCAATACATTAATTTGTTCCATTACATGTACAATGCTGCCACCCCATTTACATGAAGGTAAAAATGTCAAGTTTTACAAATACAGTAAACAGTAACGAATATATGCTACTTTTTTTTATAGATAGCAGCTACTATGCTCAGAAGAGGGCTTGAAAATTGTTTCTATTTTTTCTTTCTTACTTTATCGACGGTGATATGTTGTGGTTTCTTTCTTGTGATAAATGTACTTATTGTAAGTCACTTTGGACAAAACCGTCTGTTAAATGCCCTAAATGTAAATGTAAATGTAAATGTACTTTTTGATCTCTTGTCAAGAAAGTCCCCAAACTCCCTTAAATGTGGTATTCTTTAACTTATTTCATCGTTGGGGAAAAAATATTGTGTCTATTTGTCCCAGTGATACATGTGTTTATTTGCATATAGTATGGGGATGTGAGATGACTCTTATCTGCTTTCTTGCCAAATGTTACATGAGTTCAAGATGAATCTACTCTACTCTCAGGTCTGTTAAACATGAAGCTTGAGCAAGGTGGTGATGGTGATGGTTACCTTAGCTTAGCATAAAGACTGGAAACTCTGCTTACAAGAACAAAATCTTCTTAACCTCGTCCTACCTCTAAAGTTTGAACATAATATACATTTTCTCCACGCAAAACCAGAGTGTAAAAATAAGAAGGGGTCTATGTGACTATTCCTCCACCAAAAGCAGTGACTTCCTGGAGATGCCTCGTCACCAGGCGAGCTCTTTCCCTTTTACTTTCAGTCCTTGTGCTATGCTCAGCTAACTGTCTCCTGGCTTCAGCTTCATATCTATCAGACTGAATTGGTAATGGTATCAATCTACAAGAAAGCAAATAAAGTATTAAACATATGATTGAACTGTTCATGTGGGGAGGTTATGTGTGCATATACAGTTCCTGACTATAGGGAACACAGGGACGTCATCCATCAGTGGTCTGTTTGCTGCCAGGACAGAGATAAGGCCCATTGCCTGTATGTAGCTCGAGATCCGAGATTAGATTAAATACCTGGCTGAGAGAGATGTTCTGATGTTCTAAATCCCACCGCACCTTCCGTGGACTTTGGGTGTGCTTAATGCCAGTGATGTGAATATTAAGTATACATAGTGATCAAGGTGCAGGCCATGGACAACAACTGTCTAAAGGCTGTCTCCTCACCTTGATGGGGAAGTAATCCCTCATGTATTCCCAAACTCTGAGGCCACACAAGAAGGGCACCCTGCGGCCTCCACGTGACGGAGTGTCGTAGTCAATGAACCACCAGACGGCGTACAGCACACTGATCAGCCAGAAGCGAGTGAACAGCAGGTAAAAGAACAGGACGATGCAGGTGGGTGCTGAGGATGGACAGAATTACTATAGTGAGCAGCTAGAACGTAATGTAAACAGTCATGTAGTCAGAATTAGAATCATAAATTTGTTTGTCCCAGCAGGCAAAGGACAGAATATTACAAAAGACAAAACCAATAACAAAAATAAACAATATCATTAAAAAGGTAAGAAATAGAATAGACGTATATACATATAAACATGATATCGTACAAAAATAACAGCAGTGAATTTTTATTCACAAATACAAATAAGAAACAACCATCCATTCTGTTGTGGCAGAACACATGAATGGATGGTTAATGCCAGGTTACGTGAGGTTACGAGAAGATCATGTGTTTGACTTCAATTATCCATTTCATGAGTGTTCTGCATCACTAGTGTTCACTACGGCTGCTGCTGCTGCTGCTGCTGCTGCTGCTGCTGCTGCTGCTGCTGCTGCTGACATCATTGGTGGTTTTGGTGGTTACTGATAACAGCCATGATGTGTGAGAATGTCTGATGAAAATGTAATATTTCACCATGAATTATTTTTTTGAATAGGCTCAGTTGCCAAACCCAATCTATACATTTAATGAAAAATCATTCCCTCCAGGTGATGACTTCGACATTGGTGATGAAATCAAATAGAAGTATCTGTGTTCAAATTGTTCTGTCTCAGAGGAATAGAACGAGCTCGAGTTCGGAGGTTGAGATGAGCATTCTTGTATTGTATGTGACTGCTGCCTGTATGATGTAACTGGATTCACTCCTATTTAAAAGATCAGACAGTAAAGCAGGGCCTCTGGGAACAGTGTACAGCAGTGATTACCAACCAGCAGTTCCCAGGGATAATGTGGACTTAAGTAAAAAAAAAAATAAAAAAAAAATCTAAATTTGAAATGTATCCAGAGGTAGAGGACAAATGTGACAGATGTTTGAACCCACGAGGTCATTTGAGTCATATTTCTTACTTCTGCCCAGAATTATATCATTTTTGGTCTGGTTATTGTAATACAATGCCCAATACTTCTAAACCCCCATCCATTGATTGCTATCTGTGGGACGTCAGAGTGAGATTGATTAATAAATACTTTGCCAAAGCAAGGATTAGTTTCACCAGCCACATGTTGTGGCTCAATCCCCCTCTGTTTTACAGTGGCTCACAGATAATGTTTTATTTCTCAAACTTGAGAACAATTAAAGAAACCTTAAATAAATAAATATAAATAACAAATAGATCTCTCCAAATCTTTGACACTGCACTTTTAAGTGCCTTTAATTGGTTTTATAATTGCATTCTATTTTTCATCTGATTTTGTGACATATTTGTGTTATCTGTTGGGTGTTGTTTTTCTGTAACTCTTATAAAATATGAGGGTTAATTGTTTTTTTTGTTTTTTTTTCGTTTTCTCTTTCCGCTTTTCCACAAGGGTCGTGGTGATGTTGCCCCTTATTCAGGGGGGTTTCTGGAGCCTATCCCAGTATCTTGATGGGCAAAGGCCAGGGTTAATTGGTGTGAGACTGATATATATTGTCAAAGACATCAATAAAAAATAAACTGAGGACACAGGCCACAGCTCCCAGCCACTCCTGTAACTCCTGTAACCCCTGCTTGTGATTAAGACTCCAGTGTTGTTTGGCCTCTTAACCACAGCATTGTCACATTATAAATCATAATGAGTTTGTAGGGTTTTGTATGGTTACCTTCTAGTATTGAGCATGTAATGTAAAAGTGATAGAGCAATGGTTGAAAACTTGTCTTGTCTTATTTGGCTCCCTCTTCTGGTTGTCCAGCAGCTATGTCAATTATAACAACAGTTCCCTGCCTTTCACATTCCCCAAGATCAGCTTGGCCAACATGTTTGAAACCCCACTGTGAAGAAACAAACATTATCTGTAGATTTGACGTGTTTTAACATTACCATTCCACTGATGTTACATAATTTGCAGATGTTTCCAATGGACTCATATACAAACATGCACACTCACCCAGACCGAGGAAGGAGAAGACCCACTGCAGCACGACGGCTGTCTGCAGCCTCCTGTGCATGGGCAAATCCAGGGGGGCGAAAGCAATCTTCATGTTTCCCACAAGAGAAAGAGAGACTAACCAAGGAGCTGCAGCCGGTGGCAAGAAGAAGAGTGAGTGAAGCGGGTCCAAAGTCTGTCCTCCTCACCTTTCCACCATCACCTCCTATTGACAGTCTTATCAGACAGTCAGTGTTGGGCCGGATTTGTCAATCCATATCTAACATATCTGACTTTTGACCCTGTGAGGAAAGAGCAGTTCAAACACATAGCAGAACACTAAAAATATGAAAGAAAAAGCACCATAGATTAGTAGAAGATGGGAATGTCAAAGGCCTTTTTTAGTGTTGCCTTTGCTGTTTTGTTTTTTACTTCCTGCACTTCATGCAAGGCAGCATGACTGTGTAATATTTTGGCCTAAAATGCTGAAAGGCAGCCATCTGGTTGAGCAACCACGTAACTGCATCTTAGAGTGATACAGATAGTGATCAAGGTCCTCTGACACATTATTATCACATACTGTCATTATCAGTGCTGCTATTGTTCTTTTCCTTTCTTTTCTTTTTAATCGCTGTTTTTTTTAAGCCCATCATCAAGGTGTGTATCACACAGTGGGGCATTCTTAAGGGTTATCCAAGGTGATGAGGAAGAAAGAAAAAAGTCAGGAGATAGTGGAGGAGCCACCCATGCCTTATATCAGCGATCCACACTAAGACGCTCAGATGAATGTAAAACTTGCATTCTCTTGCTTTCTTTGTCTTCTTCGTGTTTAGCTTTTAATGTTTCCCTCATTAGCTTCCAGACTGACACTTGCCAGGGCCAATAGGTGTGATTGCCAGTCCATTTTGTTTTGCCCTTTGATTTAATCCTCATAAATTATTGACTCCTTCAGGCCTTATCTCCTTTAATCACCTCATTACCACTTTGATCTTGTAGTCAGTCAGTCAGTCAGTCAGTCAGTTGGTTGAGGTTTTACCTGCACACGCTGACAAAAGAATGTCAATGCAGCTGAACAAAATATAAAAAATAGCAGCAATAATAATATTAATATATGATGCAAGATAAGAAAAATATTTTTGCTTTAAAGGGAAGGAGTGATTATAGCCTAAAAATGTGCTGCCAGCCTTCATTATTCAAAACCTCCATTTAGATAATGTGCCTGTCTGTTTTGGAGTCTCAGAAATTGCAGTCCGATGGGAAACAGCGCCTCAGGGTGTGTAATGAGTTGGCATTATTCATGAATTCTTTCATTTGCTGGCGCAGCCACTGGATGGGCTTTGTCACAAAGGCCTGCATGAATCAGTGTCGTCGTGTTTAACAGTGTGGAGCTTTTTACACCCTTTGATTAGCTGTGTCATACATAATTCATTCATAACTTTCTTCCAAAATAAAAAAATAATCAATTATTAATTGTGTTTAATCCAGTAGTGCATGGAAATGTTATCCAACTTTCGTATATTCATCTGGTATCATAAGTAAGGGATAGTGCCCTTCGAGGTGTCCATCATGTAAGGGATAATGCCCGACGAGGTGTCCATAATCAGGAGTTAATGGACGACGCGGAGGCCTTAGAATCTTAGAACTCGAAGGGCATTATCCCGCTTATACTATGGTCACTTGCCAAAGAAAATAAATTAAGACCATTAATTTATATTTTCAAGCGTTTTACAATCAAAATGTAAAGTTTTTCACAAGCCATGACTTAGTTTCCCTGGTAACGTCTGAGGGTTTGACTAATACCTGGAACAATCGTTACCCTCCCGCAAGGTTCTTATGCAACGGAAACGTTGTTCACTCCTCCAGTAAATAGGACAGACCTTACATACGACTTGGCAACGGGAGATATTCTAGTCTGCTCAGCGATGAGCCAGAAAGCTAACGCTATGCTAGCAAGATTCAAAGTCAATAACATTGCGTACGGTTGACAAACAGTAAATATAATTTGACAGTATGTTAAAAGACAAGACTAGCTAGCGAACCAGTCATGTCATTGTCCCCAAATCAATATCAAGATGTTCACGAACAAATTATCGGCCGTGTGTAATGTTACAGTGGCCGCAGCCTGAAGTAGCGAGTTGAACAGCGAACGGGATGTGAGATTATTCGCTTATGTGATACAAAGTATCAGTAAGTTTAGAGGGGAAGTGTACTTTCTGCAGCTTGTGTGTTAAAGTCGCCATCATGTGGTGTTCAGAGGCACTGACGGACTGTACTCACTGTTGAC